>QEAN01000052.1:0-13077 GCA_006535955.1 Synchytrium endobioticum | reverse complement strand
TCGAAACATTCACTAAATTTCATATCTCGGTACGAGTGTTGCTAACCCGTCATGCATTCCAAAATACCAAGCCGAGTGAATCCGAGGAAGACGAAATACGTGTCAAAGATCGAAAGACTTCCTTGATGTGGGCCTTTACTTCGATTGGCCTAGTCCCGGCTGACACACAATTAGCAAACACTACCAATCCCGAAACCGACGCTGCTGATAGCAGCACAGTCAAAGATGAAGATCTAACACGAGAAGTTAATGTCAATGACCTGCATAACATATACCGACAGGCACAAAAACTAGACAGACCACAAACTGAACGTGAGCCCGCCCCTGGATTTCGAGTTGATTTACGGCAATATCAGAAGGAAGCACTGGCTATCATGATGGAGATGGAATCCGATGGTGAGAAAAGCACAGGTGCGAATGGAGAACCGATATTGAGTCCTTTATGGAGGCGCTTTGTGTTTCCGAATACCGAAAAGGTGTTCTTCATGAATCCGTATACGGGAGAGCTGTCGTTGAAATGTGTGCCCATGGAAAAATGTAGAGGTGGGATATTGGCAGGTACGTGGCGATGATGTGATGCCCTGCAGAACATGACTTGGATGTGCACGCGTGCTTTGGGCTTTGGCCGATGTCCAATTGACTCCTGCATTCAACGTAGATGAACAAGGACTGGGGAAGACCATTGAAACATTAGCTCTGATATATTCAAATCAGCCAAACGGCATCCATAAATATGATTCCACTCACGTAGGTCGGGTTTTCGCGGTTTTTCACGCCGCTTAAATAGTCTTTCGACTATTATTTGTAGAGGTTGAATCTGTTTGGTTGCTAACATTGTCGTAATACAGGGGTCGCTAGTGCCGAGAGTAGGAACCGGCAGAAACCGGCGCCCTTTGTTACGGCGACGTAGGCTCATCAGAAAGCGATGGCATCAGGAAGCTCCAAACCCGCCCGGGTCCGAGGAGTCTGCGCAAATCCGTGTTGACATTGGCCCCTCAGGTACGTGCCTACAATGATTAAAGTGCAGTGCTTCCCTTGCGTCCAAGAGTGCATACCAATGCTCCTTCTACATAGCCCTACCTAATTTGGCTCAGGGCACACAAGTCGAGATTGTATTCATGGATCTCGCATATTCTATCGATGTCCCAGCTCCTCCTACTGTCGCTGCCAGCCAGTCTCCATTGGCTCGAAAGAACATGATGTATGTATGTTGCCCCATCCGGATACAGTGCACATTGTACTCGGCAAGGTATGTTGCATATTTCTGTCTACATTCCGTTTCATTATGTGCTGGAGAAGGCGGAGAGGAGTATGCAGCTCGGATTGACTCATTGACTTCTGCCCATCACTTAGCCCACCTCCGGCTTGGACACATTCACTGCCTACGCCGTAATCAAGATTCTGTCGGATCTAGCCAAAGGAGGTCGCACCATCATCGTCACCATTCATGTATGCAGTCCTTGTGAATGGAGACAACCCCAAGGGCTAATCCAAGGACTGGAGAAGATGACTTTTTCTGCAAAGTCTTGATAGCCTGCACAATCGAGAAATCTCGTAGACGATCTCGAACCTACAATCCAAAACAGAAAATTTCCGGAGGATGTCCATCCTTCATCATCCCGTCCGCCTTTGATTGCATCTTCGATCAATAATGCGGCATCTGAAGCTGGCATGGCTGTTGATTCATCCCATCGTGAAGCATCTCCTGGTCGATTTGTCAACATTGGTGTCTATCGTCGAATCAATGTGAGTCCTGTTGTGCTGTATGCCAGGTCACGTATACCAAAAAAAACCCGAGATCTTTGATCCAACGGTGCCTCAATGCATTGATAACGCTGCTTTTCGGGAAACCGTTCCGTCATTACTTTCTATTTTGCGCGCTAATCACCCCCTCGAAATGGAATGAAATGGGGAACACTTATATAGCAATGACAAGCGGCGGTCAAAGAATGCAATATAATCACAATAGTATCACGTTTACTCTTTTCTCGGCAGGTTGAGGTATATCACGACCTAGGGGAAACTGATTCATCAAAACCTCGTTATGGCCTAGCTCACGAACTCGATCCATTATCCGTCGGACCGCCGACGATGGCGCCGATCCCACAAATGCATCGTAGATGAGCTTCCAGTGCTCCCATCTCTGGTGTCTAGTATTTATAGGTTCGCTAGAAGGGAGTTGGTTTGGATATAATATGGTTTATTTGCATACCTGACTACGATCTCTAGACATAGCACAGCAGCTCGTTCTCGATCAACCGCCATCAATCGACAGGCCTGTGCCAGGTAAATATGCCACATATTCGACGACACGCCAGGCTTTAAGATAAGATTAGAAGCAGCACGTATGTAGAATTGGGCAGAAGTTTCTGAAAAGGCACCACCGTTATCGACGTTTGCAAATACAATTCCAAGTGCTTGCCTTGCTGGAGCACAGCTCATAAACAGAACCAGGGCTCGCATGCACGTGTCCCAAGTAGCTTGTTCGAGTAGGACACAGGCTAGCTCGACATGGCCATCCTCGACGAGCACTCTGACGCCATTCGCAAAGACACAGCGCTGGTTCGGGAAGATATGGGTGTGCTTGATTAGGAAGTGCCCAGTTATGGCACAACCCGTGCTTCTAGCCCAAGTCCAAAAAGCCCAATAGATACGGGATAGAATCGGATCATCGTCGTCATCAGTGTCCGAGTACAGACGCGTAGCGAGGTTGAGGATCTTTACAGAGTATTGAGAGGTCATCAAAGTCATGGGAAATGTGATCTATTTTGTGGGCGACTGAATCAGCTGATGCAAGGCAGGCAAGGCGCGAAAGCGGCGGAATGCAGCAGTGTGAATGCGGGAATGTACCTTTCTACTGCTAGAGGACAGCAGCTTCACATTATTCGCCAACCAGTTGTAGCGGACACAGGATTTCTTGCTTAGGCGATGCAGTGCTCTGCAAGACTGGGACAGATGTCTGATAAAGTGTCGATGAATAAAGAGCGGTTAATGATAGTGCCCGGCAACACACCTGACGTTTGGAACCTTGGCGATAATGGCCTCGATCAGTTCCACTGGCAAATCCAGCAAGGACTGAGAGACAGCGATGTTATCATAAGCCATTGGTACTTGTTGCACCCGTTTGCCGCAGGTTCGAGCCGGCTTGGTGCCCGATGTACATCCAATCACCAATCAATGCGCAAGGATCCGACGCTGCAATCGCTGCCGTGCCATCTAGCTCAGGACTCATCCTATGGTGCTGGCACATTGAAGTATGAGTGGATATCTGTCCAATCCGCTGGCTGAAAATACAGATGCACCCATTATACCATTATACAACTCTCCGCCGGCTGCCGCGCTTCAGGACTCATTCGAGCTCGATGGTGAACAGATACTGAATACTGTTGAATTCGTCAATGATCGATATGAGAAGCTCATTAGGACCTCTTATGCGGCGCGGAAGGTCTGTCCGACTTTATCATCAGCGACCGTATCTTGCAGTGCGGCGCTTGCCAACATATATACAACAACACTTTAGGCTGCCTTGGCTAAAAAGTCACTTGAAGATGCGGCACTAATGCTACCTGAAGAACCGGTCCATGAATTCCCGGAACCGAACATGAACATGTCCATCCTTGGATCATCAAACCAATCATCGGTGCCTGACATGAGCAACCCCGACAATGGGGCGGGTAGTAAAATGGCATTAAATCATCATTCCCCAACATCTGATTATGAACTCATCACCACCCTGAATAATACGCTGACGCGAGCCGATTTGCAATCCCAAATGAAGGAGCACGAACAACTCATTGAGCAGCTATGTCGTTCAGCTGCTGCATTGATCATTCAGTCTGCTTGGCGGGGTTGGAATACTAGGCGACGATACTTTGCACTTGTCAAGGCTGATGCAACCATATTGAGTTTTTGTGGGACCGACTGGTCCGATAGGGATCTAAATAGTCTACCAAGAGTCGATCCAGAGAGTCTGAGACCGCAGAACATGTTGATTTCCAAGTATTACAGATACTGTCTGTATGTGGAGAGATTGAGAGTCCGACAGAAGAAACATACATTACCTGTACCCGACTTTGTCCACTTTGCTGCTGCTCTGATTCAAGCTAAATGGAAGTCTAGGTCCATGAGGAAAAAGTACTTGAGAATTCTGGTGAGTTGTAACTAGGCTTGCGATGGTTGTTCTCTCAGCCACCTTGACTGAGCGGTCAATTACGACTCTAGGCCAGGAAGCAACAAATGTCAGAACAAGCATACCTTAAACAGATTCAACATTTGCAGTTCATCTCAGATCTCCATGGTATGGGCGCTGATGCAGTGTCTCGGGCACGACGCGAAGGTGCCCGTAAAATCCAACAAACGTATAGGGCTTGGCAGGTGCGAACAATGTGCATATGCTGCTGTGTCGCAACATTCACTCACCGCCGACAATACCAATTAACATAGGATCGCAAAGCGTTCACCTTCTACCGTTCGTTGATCCGAATACGTGAAGGTTCGCCCCCACACAACCTCTTGCGAGTCATCAATCCGAAAGAAGCTCATTTGATCGATCCTGCAACCGAAATACACATACGATTTAGGCTTGGTGGTGTTTCATGGCCGCCTGTTGTGTACTACAAGATCTTCACACATACGAGTATCGTTGACCTCGGTAGTTTTGCTCCAAGGGAATACTTTTCCGAGAGACTGGACGAGGAGAAAAGAAAGCACGGTACGAACGGGGTGAGAGTTTTTGGCCATTCCTTGTCGTTTCACTTACATGTATTGCTCTAGACGGTTGGTACCAAAGGGTTGAAAATAATGGGTGGAGGCCAGTTGCTGACAAGGTGCGCCTGTTTATTCCACTCGTATGTCAGCGAGAACGCGGACGCAAACCTCTTTCACGATGTAGATGATGTTCGAGTCAATAAACGATGACGTTACACGCAGCACTTCATTGAAAGTCGTCGAATATCACCATGTGAAGCTGATTCGCCATCAAGATGCGGTGAGAAGGAGGAGAAGCAAGAAAATAAATTGGCTCAAACAGATGTAATGCCGTTCCTGCACGCTTGTAGTGAGTCAACGTGTGTTTGACGCCATCAACACACAAAAAGGTACACCCGAGGCAGGGAAGTTGAAGCACCGCATACGTTGGATGTTACCGAAGATAACGAGGACGAATCAGCAGAAGATTTGCTGAAATGGACTCAAGTATTGGATTTTGACTCCTACCTTGCCAACTGGATGAGTCTTGCGACCACGGGATTCTCTGATGGTATTTCTTGAGAGTTCCTTGATCTATAGACCACTTTCATGATTCGCATTATACATTTATAGAGTTACCGTCGATATCCAGCCAGTATCACCACCATTATGTCGACGTAGCATCCGCAGTTGAACCAAACGTGCTGAAGCCGCCTACACCACCATCTCCTTCCAATGTTACTAATGATGAAGTGACAGGGACTCGACCGTGGAGCGCTGCCACCGTTGGAGAGTTGCTACTAACAAGCCAGGCGTGAAAGGCCGTTGGGGATGAACGTCTTTTCCTTTTTTTTCACTTTTTACACTAGTGTACAACAAGTGAGAGTGTACATTGTTCTAAGTGCAATAGTTCCCCATATTCTGGGTTTTCCTCATTGCGGTGGACTCTTGTCCTGCACTCTGCGGGCGATCACAGGCGATGGAGCGCAACATGCCTAGATGTCTGCAAAACACTGACTCGTCGTCCAACTGCAATGCCTCATTACACATATACTACATATATTTTCATCAATATTGTAAGAGTACAAGGCCACGCGACAGTTAATACGATGCGGAAAATATGTACCCGGACCATCGCATCCTTGCGTACCATTGGCGACCTTGCTTTCTTCACCGGTACCACGCATATAGCCTTTATACGCTTAGAATCCGAATCTTAAACTCGCCCAAAATTTACTACAATGTCTACTAGAACAAGGCAAACTATCATCACTGCCGTGGTCCGCATATTATCAGCCGAATCGGACGGCTCTTTTAGCTATACTGGCATCAAAGTTTCTCAACTCGACATCGTCGGCATCGACAGCCAGCTTCTCTCGTACTTGTCGTACTTTTTCCTTGGCGGCTTCCTTTTCGTCACGAGCTAATCTTCGCAACCCCTATTCATGCGGCATTGATTCATTCTTGGGAGATTGCTTCCGCCGATATCACCACAATCGGTGACCCACATACCTCAATCTTGGCCTTGATTGCAATAGCTTCATCCTTTTGCGCCGCCTTTATACTCTCTTGAAGCATAGCGACTTCATCGCGGAAGTACTGCTCTCGTGCCTGCTGTCGCTTCCGTGCTTCCCCTTCCAGGTTCCGAGTCCGTTCGCGTTCAGCAGCTCTGATTTCGATTATGGCTGCACGTTGAGCACGCAGGTAGTCCTCATACAGGGTCCGAACGATCTGGTTTGTGAGTACCGTCAGGCAAAATGCTGCTGGGACTGAGCCCAGGCGGCATTGAACTCTGGGATAAAAACAGTACAAACCTGCTCTTCGCGAAGTTTCTTTTTCATTTTGAAGGCTTCGACCTCCTTCTCTATTTGGCCATGACGGGCCTCCATACGAGTAACTCTTCTTACTCGTTCCAGCAACTCATGACGAGCAACCCTGGCAGCCATTTCCTGTTGCTGTCGTTGTTGCTATGATTTCATAGAACGTCAACCCCTCGTATCCGCATAGCATCTCAATATAGACGAATGAGTACCTGTGCAATGGTCCTTTCAATGTCACGTCTCATAACCTCCACTGGAATTTGACTCCCAGCTGCCGCCGTAGCCTTGTGCTAGAAATGAGACACCAGTCAACCGTGTGGTCCGTAATGCTTTGTAAGGGTCACTGCCTCAACTGCAGGCCATCTGAATGCTGACTCACCATGTCGACACGTCTATTCCAATTCCGCGCGTTTAGAGCTTTCTCCCAGGTATTGAGCTGCTTGTTCCAAGCCAAATTACGGATTGCAGGAGATATATCAATGCCAGGTAAAGCTTGTGATATGACACGTTCGAATTCAGCTAGTGCTTTTTCAGGCATGGATTTTGGATCACGGTCATCATCGTGTATCCTAGACTCTGCAGCTGAAACTACACTAGCTGATTTACTGGTAGTGTGTATTGGTTCATCAATGCTACTAGTACCTATGCTAGCAGTAATACTACTGCTTGCCATTGTGAGTGTTTGATTGGCTGCTCGTTGGGGCATTGAAGATGACGCGGCGTGAGTAGATTTGTAGACTTTTTGTTCTCTCAGCAATTCAGCTCGTTGCGCTTTTAGAGCCTTGGTGTATGGGGTATCTGTTGGAGCAGGTCGGAGTAAGCTTGACACTTTGCTCCTCGAAGGACGTGGTGCTGGCTGCTGTGCTGAGAGGAACTGTCGCTGATGGTGCTCCAAGTTGAACCTTAATCGCTTCTTGGAGGGTGACGGGGTGGCCTTTTCACGCTGGATACTGGCCTGGGGTCCTTCATCACTACGTGTGGGCTGCAAGGGTAGAGCACCGGCACGAACACGAGCAAATTCTTCCACATCATCTCTGACTTCTTGGAGCATGCTACCATCCGCTCTCCTTCGCTTGCGATGTCGTATTGGTTGAGGTCGGAGGACGCCAGGACGAGCCACAGTTGGTGGTTGTGGCGCCATTGCGATATCACCATTACTGGAGGGTTGGATGGTATGGGGTTGTTGAGAGGATGAGGCCATTGATGGTTGATCAGCTAATATACTGCTGAGTTGTGCTTGGGTATCCCCAGGTGCTCCTGTGGAGATTACGGTATTCGCAACATCAGCAGTTTCATCGCCCGACGCACCAGTAGTGGGTGCGGCGACGGAAGTAAGTTCGGCCGTACAGTATTCGGCGGTGGCAATCTCTAACTGGTTGCTCGTATCGCCTGAGCTGGTGGCACCCGTTGCACTGGTTGTGGTGGTATTAACAGTGGACACTACCGAGGCTACACCCTCGAGTATCTCAAGTAGATTGGCAATGTCCAGTACATTGCACGCAAGGATATCGGCAGGTTTGATGTGATCTAGTGGTGTCTTGAGTAGCCCTTCCAAAGCGGCGATGACGGCCGCTATGTTGCTTGCTCTGGTTTGCGGTTGAGTGGCAGATGCGGGGTCGCGCACGACATCGGACAGCCGAGAGCGGGTGATTCCTTCGTATAGCGCGACCCAGAGAGAGGGGACAAAGTCTTGCACTGAGGCCAATGTGACGGGGACTTTGACTGAGGCCAATAGTGCATTGGCAGTGTCGATAAGATCTAGTTGGCGTGAAGACAGTTAGACGGATTGCATATGCATTATTTGCTTTTGTGGCCCACGCACTCAGCACCAAATGCTCGTTCTGGGCTGCATGAGCCATCCTGCTATGGCATCAAATGCTGCCGGCAATCCGCATGCACCTGGATTCAGAGAGGGACTAGAGCATACATTGACGTACCTATCAAGGGGTCGTGGAGCCCTGGGTGGACATGAGGTACCTGAGACCAGTGCGGCAGAGTGCGACATGGGCCTTTGTCCGGGCTGATCACCACCACCACCACTGCGATCGCTCTCATGCTGGCGCGAGGCCACTGCGATTGTATCATCAGCCGACTACAGTGGACCATCTGTCCATCCTACGGCGTTGCAAGGCTGTTAACGATGCCGCAACGGCCATCCAAACATTCTCGGCGTACTGCGCAAGTCATCATCATCATCATCATCATCAACACATACTCAACACAGACGCATTCAACCTGGTCTGCCAGACAATCTATACCCACTCCCATGCATCTGCCGTGGTTGACCTAGTCAAGGCCCTGCATCCGCATGCCACTAGTGATGGTGATGTGTCTGGGATGAATGCGAACTGGGCAAGATGTTTGGTCCTCTCGCGTAATGTAGACTCCATACACACTGCTACCACATCCCTGGAAACCGTCCTAGCTCATATGCATGACACCGACGATGCCTATGCCGCCATGGTCGAGGCCCTCCTGAAGGTCTGTTTCCTCCACTCTCCCATTGTGCCATCTTGTCTCTCATCCAACCTCAGAATAGGCTTACGAGCTACAGAACCGGATACCTGATATCGTCAAACTACTAGAATCCCAATCCAACTACATTGCTGTTGCCGCTGCCATGACCTCACTATGCCAACTGAACCAAACACTGGAACCGTACATACCTATATTCATAAACATGCTGAACCGCACCACCACTCAGGATCCCAACATGAAACTGATAGAATCTGCCATAATTAGTATATTCAAACAGAAGACTCTTCAACCAATCGAAGAAGTAACTGAATTTCATAACCACTTCATACCAAACTTGCGTGCTTCCTCATTACCGCCAAAAGCCCTCAAAGACATGTCTCACCATGTGGACGTGGCATATCTCAAATACCTAACATCATACATCACGCAGGCCACATTCAACCAACGAGATTGGCCGACAGTGTCCAAACATGTAACGAAAGCAACGAACCATGCTCGTCGAGTCATTGGTGCAATGCGTGAGCGCGAGGGCGTCGGTGGCGTAGTACTAGAAAGAAACGCTGCCCACACTGCATTAGCTTTATACGGTCTAGAATATCAAATCCTGGCCAGACCAAGAGGAGATTCTTACACAACATTCATTGATGAATTCAACCACATGCGGATGAACGCATTCAAACCAAACACTAACAGTATCTCCATTCTTCTCAAATATTTATGTAGACCAGCCGATATGCAACCTTGGTGGCAAACCTGTCAGCGGCCCAGTCCGTCAACGCAAAATATCATGTCGGTGAACCAAGTCAAGTCGCTGGTACAGTCCATGGGCTTCAACCTAGATAATCCAGTCTTCTACTCCCACCTATTCCATACTTGCTTGTCGCTTGATCCATCGAAAACGCGCGCATATGCATTAGACACGTCCTCGCTTCGAAAGTTGGAGGAAGAGCACCTTCAAAACAAAAAGGTACATCCAGACCTGTCATTTACCAACTTTTGTCACGACTTGATCATGGTCTGCTTCCTGGCGTCAAAACCTCAACTCGCATTGGCCAAACTAGCTGACGCTCGAGCATCAGGCTACTATCCCTCACTGTCACAATACAACCAGTATTTGTATCTGCTAAGCAGCGCTTCGCACGACATGTGTGTATTTTCAATACACGATTTCTGGTACAGCATTAGAAGAGATATCATTCATAAGCATACAGCGTTGGACCGAAAGGTCCTGCCACATATCTACCAGTCATTACTCAAAAGCTGTTCTAAAGCGGGTGATCTAGTCGAGATGATGAGGGTAGCCCAGGAAATGAGAAGTCTGAATGTAGTACCTACAGAGAAAGCGGCTCAACTTATCGCAGATTTTATTTCTAGACATCCTAGTGAAGACCAAGTTAGTCTGAAACAAGCGTTACTACCGAGTAACGTCGGGCTAGCTGTGAATAATGCTCATACCGTGTAATCTGGACCTCTTATTTCGAGAATGGCATATTGGGCCATAGCTCATAAAGATGTCGTAGGAAGAAGGTCAGTTGTTTTGGTGCGATACTAATACACGAATCTGATGACAGTTATATCCACGCGGATTGGAAAGACGGGTTTCGATGTCTCGCAGACTCTACGCATTCGTGCGCAGGTTGCTGAGGATCTACAGCACGAAGAACTTGTATGTTTTTCAGTATCCCCATGTCAGGGCGCGCATGTCGTTGAGGCGCGTCGCAGCGGGTTGGATGCTGCATTGGGTGGATTATGTAGAATGGTACCAGGAACGAGGCGCAAGCAGTCACATGTTTCCAATCCTTATAAATGCATTGAGGTTCCGTTGGATCAAAGATCTCGGGGTTTCTGGTATACGTGACTTCCATCGATGTTGTGGTTACTTGAGGTGAAAATTTTTCTGGTGACAATAGTCCTATATCAACAGAGAACAGCAAATCGTATTCAGTTTTTACGGCTCATAACCTGTGATGAAATACAATGTCGTTAATCTCTCTCTCTCACTCTTACACAACGAGTTGTGTTAACTTTATTGTGAGAGAGAAGTGATGGGACACACTCTTTTCTACAACACAAACCCCTAATTTCGCTCTTCATAACATGCAGGTAATACAAACTATTGATATTAAATGAACCGTGCATTCAGAGTGAAGCGTTTTGATAAGCTGCAAACGCGACCAATGTCAGTTTGTGACAGTTACAAAATTCGCTAACCCCTTATGTAGAACTGACTAAAGGACCCCCCTATCCTGACAGGATGTCCGACGATGAGCGGACTAATCGCTAGTGCTTTGTTGTCACACTTGTCTATGCCTGCTTTAAACCATATAAAACCTTAAGTAATTTGCACACTCGTTGTATTCCATCATTGAACCCCACACATATACCTCACGTCTGGCACGTCTGGCCAACATCGATAGCAGGAACAAAAAGTCAAGTGTTAAACAAGCATATTATCGTATTGTATTGTTGATATATGGATGTTAATATTGGTATTCCTAATTCATATGAATCAAAAATTTTAAAAATATAAAAAAAAATACTAAATATTTACGTCCAGGTCCAAAACATACAAAATTACGACCATTACGGTTTAGAGCACGAACTAGATGGGTATGTCTAAGGAGCTGTCACTGCTGCAAGTACCATGCAGTCATTACCAAGAGGAGCGGATGATGGGAGGGGTAAAGGTGACAATGGTGAAGGTGACAGATCTTCATGATTATTCAAGGGCCGAGCATCATTCGCCAAAAGTTTTCTGTCTCCGACATTCGACCATCTTCGTATTGATTCACCAAAGTTTCATCTATAATTGTCCTAGCTAACATGGCAGATTTCAAATCACTCAAACAATGTCCCGGAGATAATATTGCCGTTGATAATGCCGGTGACGACGACGTAGCGGCAGCCTGAGCTTCCTTAGCAGCAGCAGCTTAATGGTACATTGATGATATTTGAATGAAGAGTGTTCGTACCTGCTATTACAATACGTTTTGATGGTGATAGTGATGTTGCTGATGGTTGCGGGCACATGGTATAGAGAGAATAATGTTACTATAGATGGATCTAGGCGAATATAGGACTTACTATGACTTAAACTATGACTAGACTTATGACCGACTATGACTACGACTACTCCAGAGGATCAGCCACCTTAATAGTCATGCGCCACTTCTTTTACGTTTGTTAACGAGAGACGGCATATCGCCAGTACAAGCAATCATGCGGTTTGTCCATGATCGTTTACTTTGCATGCTGTAAATTTTGCCGCAGCCAGAACAAATCCACCGGGGAATACCTGCTCGGGCATTACCGACTGTAGCAAGACCCTTGGGTTCGGAGGAAGAAGTGGCGGCATTGACGGACCGATTCGAGCCTCCACCTACGGCTCTTCGTTTGGTGGCTGATGGACCGTCACAGCCGTTACCCACTTCAACCTCCTCACCACCGGTAACTTGCTCAATCTTGCGTTTCTTGGGCAGAGGGTGTTCGGTATTTACGATTCGATTGCGTAATACCTTGCAAGAAGTACTAGGAGGTGTGACGGGCCTCCTAGTACTTCTTGCGCCCTCTGCGCGTTTTTGTGCAATCCTGGCCGCCAATGGTTGGTTAACCATGGCGGCCGGATTCTTCGCGTTGCGGCGAATAAAGTTAAGGACTAGCATACGTTGAGTGAAGCTAGTCAGTCATTGAGGTTGTACAGGTGTGACGTTAGAGTAGTCATACTTCGGTGGCGACACATGGGACAGACCCCTTTGCAGTATGCCGAGTCCAGCATTTGCTGGAGACACCCGAGACATATCGAGTGGTTACACTCTATAGACGTTGAAACATGTGCTTGTGAGTTAAAGGCTTGACGGCCAGAATGCAGGAAGAGATAGTGCATAATGTTTTGCAGCGCCACTTTTCGATGATTTGACTTTTATCCCTCATTTCCACACAATCATCATCGACAGGGAAAGAACACTGCAAACCCCAAGTTGATGTTGATCATTATCCACGAGGTACATTAACAGATTGAGCCAGAAAAGTTCAATGACTGATTGATGCCTACCGAATGTCACGGGAGCCTCCAGCCACTCATAACATACTGGAC
>QEAN01000051.1:52926-74271 GCA_006535955.1 Synchytrium endobioticum | reverse complement strand
GGGGGGGGGGGTACATAGATACCGCAATATAATAGGTCGCATCGCAGCGAGCCCAATACAGTTTTCGCTAGATCGAAACATTAGGGCCGGAATAGGAAATAGTCTGTTTGTAGCCTTAGTTAAATAGAATACCTGTTCGTTTGCAGTCAAATGACAAAGGGCAAAAGGCCACGAAGAATTCTGCAGTTTATAGCGCCATGTAAACCATTGTGTTTTCATGCCCGGCGTTCCAACGGTCCTTTCTGTTGAAAACTGACACTGCAAGTCTATGTATGCCTAGACCTCACCCATATAAGGAGTACTAAATTACGAAAGCAACCCAAAAATTGATGCAACTCATAGAGTGTAAACAAACCAACATTAAAGCAACAACACTAACACACAGAGTCCAAACATGACAGATCCCGTCTGTCCACTCGAAAGACGAGGAACACTTCCACTAGCAGAAGCACCAGGATTCAGCGTTTGAGCAGGAGCTGGGGGCACTGTTGTTGATGTTTGAACAGGAGCTGGGGGCACTGCTGTTGACGTTGGCGCTAGCGATGATACTGGGGAAGCTTGCTGTTTCGGCCTACTCATGTTGACCACGGTACCATTTGACAGGCGGTACTCAATACCAGCACCAACGAGATCAGCTGCCGGCACAACCGCAAGGCTCTTGGATAATGCGTAAGGAATGCTCATCAGACCGCCCTCAGCTTGATACGCGAATAAATCGTGCTGGAGGAAGATACCACCTCTGTTGCCATTCAGAGTGCCGCTTGCCTGCTGGTCCCTATCAGTTACAAATACGCTGTGAGCGGTGCATACTGACAAACCCGCCACAGGACACTCACAAGTAATTACTCATAACTCTGAATGTATTATTGGCATTAGCGCCGGCTGCGGAGTCTGTTGAATCTTGAGACCATTGATAGATCTTTGTCATACCCACTGCTCTGAATATGGCTTCAACTCGTTCATTCATGTCACCATATGGAGGACGAACACATGTTGGTCTCATACCGGTCACGTCCTAAAACATTGCGAGACATAATTCAGATTGCCGTCGTTGTAGCCCAAGTAAGTGCTCGGTCACCGTACCTCAATAATACGCATGGTCCATTCAAGCTCAGCTACTACTTGCGTATTGTCCAACGTTGTCAATCCAGGGTGGCTCCATCTATGGCATGTAGATTATTGTGTGATTAGTGCCCATTTCTCGTCTTCGGTAGCAGACGACTTACGTATGACAGCATATCTCGTGCCCGAAATTGAATGCTCTTCGTAACAAGGCAGGCTGTTCGAGTACCCGCGAGCCAACAGTAAAAAGCGAAACTCTGATACCATGGGCCTCGAGGTAGTCGTAGAGTTTCGCAGTTGCGGCGAGGTCCCCAGATGGTCCATCATCAAAGCTGTGGCGGTGGTGCTCAAGTCAGTGGATATGAAGATACTTGTGAGACAAATGGTAAGGCCAACTTACGTGATAGCAACCTGCATCTGGGTGCCAGCGGGACCCTACGTTGTTTTCGCCATCAGTTTCACTTGGCTGCATCAGACTAGATAGAAAACACCCAAAGGCGACTGAACTTACGGTAGTATAAGTACCCGCACTCACGTACAGGCTTGAGCGCATAGATGCGGACTTGGTGTTTGGAATACCACTCAAATTGTACCTTGCTGTAGATTTATAATGAGTAACGTATGGTCAGGTGTCCGTTATTCATTGAGATGATGGGCAGAAACGAAATTTGAGTTACCTTGCATTGCTGCATCTGTCGGCGGAGTCTATTGAATAAAGTTGTTATATACTTGATAATATGTTATCTTCAAATCGAATCTTACCTTATCCAGAGTAGGATATTTGTAATCTGAGGGTTGGCCGGTTCCACTCCATAGTGCATTGACCGCCGCATTTGACGACATTACGACCAACAGCCCACCCAGTAATGCGGAAGCTTTCATTATTGAATATACTGCAATGTCCTCTACAATTTACTTGGTGGGATCGGTGGGAGAAGATGGTGTTGTGTTTTTCATCATCTCAAGTGTTTGGACCGGGGGATTGGTAGGGGGAGATGGAGTTTTGTATTATTGCATCTCAACCACAAACCGATAACTTCCCTCTCACACAATCAAATTAACACACTGGTTGGGTGAGAGCTTAACGATATTGTATTTCACCACACATCCCAGTGAAAAGTCGTAAAATGCCGACCAAATGCGCACAATACGACATAAATTCCTAAGGGAGCGACTTGCAACTAATCAGTCAAGAGGAAACCTGAAAGCGCTGCTTTACATGAGAAAAAAATACAAATTGATGGAATGGAGATAGATATCTATGCACTCTTGTGCACAAAATCGACTCCTTTTTTGATGTTGGCCTTGAGTTCTGGAACTGCGGCATCCATCAACTTCTTTTCATGCTCGGAAAGGGTACCTAATGGGTGAATCTTGGCAACACCTTCAGGCTATTAGTTACGGTGCGCTGTAATGGTGAGTAACGATACTGATGCCAAAGCCAGATACATGACGTACACCCAATTCAACGTTCGAGGCAAAGTATTCAACACCCTTGTCAGCCATAACAGGCGATAGAACATAGGCCGGTTCAACAATGTTCTTCTTTCCGTTCAACGCATCAATGAGGTTGTTTGCGAAACGGGCACCTGCGTATGCCATGGATAAAGTAGCGGATCCAGCACCATCTTTCGCTACGACTACTTCATCCCCACCGAATTGAATTCGACGAGTAAGTTTGTCTATTTCTTCTTGAGAGAATTTCAATCCAGTTTGAGACAAGAGCGGGATAATTCTATCGTTTCTGATGATGGGTGAGAAATATTCGGAACGTCAAATGACGAATGACGACTTGCGTTATTCCACTGTGGCCACCAACAACGGTGACCTTGGTTTTAACATTATCTACACTTTTGGCACTACCTACAAACGTAGATGCTCGAACTACGTCCAGAGTGGTAACACCGAATAATCGTTTAGGATCAAAAACGCCAGCCTTCTTGAAGACTTCAGCGACGATTGGGACAGTGGAGTTCACTGGGTTAGAGATTACTAACATATGGGCCTTTGGAGCAACCCTACGTGATACGTTGAGTTAATCACATTGTCTCATGGAATACCGTACCTTCCAGGTCATCAACAACATACTTGGCAGCAGCAGTGGCCAAGGTCTTAACAATACCAGCATTAGTATTGAACAAATCATCTCTAGTCATACCGGGTTTCCTCGGTACACCGGCTGGGATGACAATGACGGTTGAATCCTTGATGGCTTCTTCCAATGTATCAGCACCTTTGAATCCAGTAACGGTTGACTTGGTATTGATATGGGATAGATCAGCAGCTACACCTGGGGTGTTGACGATGTCGTATAATGATAAAGTGTCGACATTTGGATTCAATTTCATGAGTAACGATAGTGGTTGACCTATACCACCTGCTGCACCTAGTACTGCTACCTTCATTTTTGATTGAGCCAGCTATATGAATGATTAAGGTAGTGAGATTTCGTTGACCATGTAGGTGTGTAACTTGTTCATATAATCTGCCTTTACACATTCATCACCGACTCGAGAATTTGATGCGGATATATTTGACACGAAATGGACGTGAAGGGAGGGTGCATCGGGTAAGCATGGGCTTGTATACATCATGGCCACCACTTCCAAAGCAATGCATTCGGCCATAAAACTCCAACATCTCATGGCCCGTACCCATACGTCAAACCAGTCGGTAATACTTACATTGGCGGAGGTAGTTGCAAATTTACGTTTTAGAATTCTAGTGGCCAACATGATGGTTCAATGCCTTTATGCCTTATGGTCTTTATGTGCTCCAGGCCTGATTTCTGACGGAAGTAACAAACGAAACCAGAAAGATGGTTGGCGATTTTGCTCCTTGACTGCGTGGGGGTCCCCCTGACAGCGTGCAGCTCCGTTCATAATAATTCAGGTTATAATAATTCTTGTACATGGAAAGGGTCTCATGCTATGATCTTGCAACATAGTGTACTAAGCTGGCCCACATGGAGAAAACTGGTGGGCACAGAGAATTCAAAAGTGTGCCAAGGAACCAACTTCGACACAAGCGAGGAGCTTGCTTTCCTCGACTTCTGTTGGAGAACGGTGGTCCAACTGTGTTAGTTGGACACAAGCGAGGTCGCGTTGCTATGAAGGCACATCCAATTATTCTTCACGGAGATATGTCCGGCATCAGCAAAATGCTGTTTGCTCGTTTGTGTGAAATAGAATGGGCGGATGTAGAGGCGTGGCTCATTTCAACTCCTTCAATTTATGACCGCCTCAGTCCTTCTCAGGAATGATTCCATAATACTTACGGCGACCAGGCGGTCATCCTCTTTTGGTTACCAAGTGGCTAAGATACCGTACTTCTGACAATGCGAGATATCATTTACACAATTTAAATTAATGTCAATGTCACTTGTAAGCAATAACACAAGTCCAATCCAAAACTATCAAAAATTACTTCCAAATCCACGATCGAGGTCATCTAAACATCGTGCTCACCGTTTTCAACTGGCCTCCCTAATTCAGGCTTTCTTTGTTTTGATGTCCTTGATCTGGTCATACGGCGTTTAATCTGACGTGGAGCCTGAGTCGATGAAACGGACATCAAAACTCTGCCTGTTGGTGACTCTCGCAGTCTATTATAAATGGTGGATGCTCAGCCCGCTGAACCATTTGTGGACGCCAGTTACACGACAACCTACTTCTTTATGACTGGGAAGCAGAAGTGATCCGAGATCATAGTCCAAGATACCGTGATACCAATAAATTCCTCATTCTAAGCCGTTAGTTGAAACCGTAAGTCAGGCGCAAGAGTAAACAGCCCAAAGGACTTGATCCTACTTTGACATACTGCAAACCTCCTTCAAATCATGCAGAGACAGATTACTTACAGAAGCCCACCTAGGCGCATACACGTATTTCTTCAAATGCTTTTTCCTAGTACCTGCGCTATTTGTTCCGCGACATTTTGTTGCATCACCTCCCACTTCATCATCTATATCATCAGGGCTAAAGCAACCTGATTCCCTCTCTTTCACTAGATACATAATCCGTCCCGGTAACCTCATATCAGGTAGTTCCTCACTAGGCTTGGTCTCGAACGGTATAGTCGGATCTGACCTATGGGGTAATGATGCATATAAAGCTTGTAGAGGTTTAGTAGTTAATTTGAAATAGTTGGCTATACTACTTCCTAGTACTTGCGCTTTGTGCTATTGTCCGAGAAGATGTGAGTCACGGCTGTTTTTATTCCAAGAAGCCAAAATCGCTCACAAGTGGACAGGTTGTTAGGACACGGTATAGATCGAGACGAAACTTGTCGAGGGCTGGTAGTGACAACCTTGGTACCAGATCGTCACCCATGACCGTAGACTCACAAAACGTTGTGAAATATTGGGCCAGTATCGGGTCTACGACGCATCCTGGTGGTTCATAGCAGTAACACCTAGCGTTTTCATATGTCGCACGCAATCTCAGACACAACAAAGCTGCCACGCCTGCCCCCAGACTATGACCGCATACCACTAGCTGCCAAGTACGATAGGGCGATGTATCGGTGAAGGCCTTTCTCAACGTCGTTATGGTTTCTAGTCGTATCCGACCCGCAGTTTCCCACATTCCTGCGTGCACAAACAATGGTGTTTCCGCAAATCCAAACTCGGGTAGTTTAATAGATTCAATCTTCACTTGTAAATCCTATACCACACATCATTAGCATTCTTGGTTACACTGAAGGAATAATATAATGCAATCGATCTTACGGTCATAACATCAAAGGGAGAGTACGTGCCACGTACAGCAATGACGATGGCCTATTCGAATGGCAACATGTCAACATGTGATACAAAAAGCTTTTTTTCCAGCGCCGCAGTACCTTCTTGACGTGATCAACCACCACCATATAAGGTGTCCGAAACAATCGGACTTGTGGCTCATGCGCCACTACATGTAGGCCGAATTCCCTTTACAATAAGAACGCAAATAAATTCCAACAATAAGACAAGGCAAAACTTACACACTGTCCCTGATTTCATCTTTTTTACATTTTTAGGATCGTATACTAGCTCTGCATAAGTGGCATAGTGTAACAAATCTGCTACTTGTTCATAATAAACTCCCGATGTTGTCAGGGCAGTCGTACCAGACGGTGACAAGACTGAAGTATCCGACATTGCCAAGTGAGGATTTATGTATACCTTGGCTTCTTCTAAAACTTTGCGTTGTAACGCGCGTTGCTGTTTCATTTTATGTAAGAATCGTCGCTTCGACTGCCTTCTACGACCACTCTGTAATCCTTGCAGTGATACGTCACCTCCTTCTGATTCAGTGTCTCGTATTGCACTACTAGAGGGTTTGTTATCCAGAGAGGAACCACCTTCAGACTCTTCTTGGACGGCTCGTCCTATTTGAGCAGCAGCTTGTGCAAATCCAGACTTCTTCGTTTCTCCAATGGCGTGAGCTCTATTGGTGTCTTTGCTGGCAGAAGACATGACTGAAGAATCAGCTGGTATATCGCTGCTGTCATCAAGTGGCGACTTGCTCAAGTCACTTTTATTACTAAATGTACCCCTTTCATCTGGAAGCGACATATTGCCCATTTGTTGTGCCCAATATCCGCTTCCATCTGAAGATGAGGGAGGATTAAAATTAGGAGGGAGCTTCGTTAAATCGCTACTTTTAAATGGACCATCAGTGGGAGATATGTGATCATCATCATTAGACACATTCTTTATGTTATTGTCGGATGACGGCGTCGTTGGAGACGTTAGAAATTCCTTTTCATTTACTTTAATCTGAGGTGGAGGGGGTAAACCGTCTGGATGTATTGGTGGAGGTATTGGTGAACCTGCGTATCCTGGGTTCATGAGTGACGTTGGTACTGGTCCTGCTGATGATGGCTGATGATTTACAGATTGCTGTTTTTCAGCTTCTATCATCAATAGCTTTTGCTCTCGTTTCATCAGTATTAGGCCTACTACTATATCGCTAGGTGTCCAATCTGGGGCATCTTGGAAGAACTCTGCCAGCATTCCAGCAACTTCTGAAAGGGCAGTACTGACTTCAGCTTCCTGTGTCAAAGCAGAACCAACGAATCGTTCAATCAGGTTTTCGAGCCATTTCGTCCCTATTCAACATGACAAACAACCGATTAAATGCTGTTGGTTTCCGGAATAATGCACATCATACATTCAGAGATGTAGTCGTCAATGTGGAGGTCTATCGTCTTGTGCCTTCCATTGACGAATAAGGTGACCCATAGCAGCAGCCAAATACTAAGCATGACGATACCCCAGATTAACAAAATTTTTATGAGACGAATCGACTTGTCCCATGGCATTCCAGGACATTCCAAGGGCTCTGGCAAATAGGTGACCCAAAAGCCAAACAAATGGGCACCCAAATCCATGAACTGCAAAATGAAATGGACGGGAAGCAAGTACTTGATGTACAGTCTCGGCCCTGGCTTTGATATTGTACCCTGTAGTGACAGGAGCAGTATGTTCCATTCTAGGAAGATCAGTGCACCCACGGTTGATATATGTAGAAGCAGAAATATGTCGAGTTGCAGAGGCTTCGTACAGAGGCCAGATCTTGTATACACATACGCAGCGACGGCTAAAGAGAAGAAGATAGAGTGAAAGATGAAGGATATGAAGCTAAGTTTGAGGGTTGATGAGTACATCATTATTCATGTCATATCAAGTGCAAAACGCATCGCATGGGCAAGAGACGTACCTAGGCATGTACAAGTCATCGGTAGCCATATCAATGTGCTGTTTCCAGCGGGAAATGATGGTGTTAGCGGCATCACGTTGAGATTGGGGGGCAGGGCTGGCAGTCTGACAGCTCAGGCTATGAGGCTCATGGCATCATTCGGCGGTAGCAGGGCTTTCGTCTCCATCTTCTCCACGGGCCAGAACCTGAATGGACAAGCATCGCAGGAGAAAACGATCGAAACTTACGCGGCCCAGGAAATGCAGGCGCGGCATCCTGGCTGGTCACGATGCTCCCCGGGTGGCCTATGCAGCGTTCCGCATGTCTCCAGAACCACAGCAAGTCAGGAAAAATTTAAAGCAAAAGATGGTATTATTTGAGCGGCTGAACGCCCTGAACGAGAGAGAGCGGCGAGTGGCGGGCGACGCGGTTTTTGTGAGTTACGAACGAATAACAATGTAGCGGCGTCATTTACGCTTACATTTACAAACAAGAGGAAGGGCGCGTGGATAGATTTATGGTGGATGGATGTAATGGAAGTCTCGGAGATCCGGTTTGCTTCGTCATCTTATGGTGTCGTGATACAAAACCGTCCAAGTTCCAGGGTAGCGCGATCTAGGAAGTTTTGATGACATGTGCCGGCTGAGCATGTTACTCGCTTCTGCACCTCTGCTTCCCCACCAAGGGTTCGAACGCACGCACGCACGCACGATCGTATCGCG
Source organism: Synchytrium endobioticum (assembly GCA_006535955.1). Taxonomy (NCBI): domain Eukaryota; kingdom Fungi; phylum Chytridiomycota; class Chytridiomycetes; order Synchytriales; family Synchytriaceae; genus Synchytrium; species Synchytrium endobioticum. The sequence continues at coordinate 65,804 of QEAN01000051.1, read as the reverse complement.
CGCACCGCTCCTGGTGTCGATAGATAGGCTTGTTGCATGCCCCATACAGCTGGCGACATTGCGACAAGGCCGATTGACACATTGCAATCGGTGCTTGGCTCTGCTATCTCCCGCTGAACCACCTACAAACGCGGTATGTACTGTGTATATGTCACTCTCTAGAATCTCCAAATCCGAGGCCTTCAATGCTCGCTGAATGGTTGGACATATTTCAACTCACTCTGCATCCAGTCCTTGATTAGGATTATAGTACATACATAAGTAAATCACACCCTATTGTTAACTAGTGCATCCCTGGTACTCTTACTGCACTCATGGCGCATCATGGAGGTCAAGACCTGGACGTGACCTGGCGAAAGTTGGCAGATGGGCTTCAGCAAATCATGAACAAGTTGGAAGATGGATTGACTAATAACAAATATGTAGAATTATATACGTAAGTCTTCCAACCTAGTGCTCGGCTACTACTCCCACAGTTCCGCTGATGCTGATCATGCAAGGATGGCACTACTGTTGGTCGCGAGCACAACCTGCTGTGACGCCCATTTGAGAAACGGCAAAAAGCAGAATCAATGCTAATCTATCATCATCTTCAATCAGCCTCATTTACAATTACTGTACCAGCAGTCGCATGACTGGTGCTAATGACCTTGGAGCACAAGCCGGAGGCCATCGAGGTATCGATAACGTGGTGCACACTCTGACCAATTTATCCCACTTGACGGATTGTCGTCAAGCTTCTTGCTAAATTACACCCCATCACTAGGTGCAAACCTGATGGGTAAAGATTTGTACGAGAAGCTAAAGGAGTACCTGAGAATGCATCTAGATACCCTAAAACAATCGTCGGAACAGCATATGGATGAACAACTTCTCATATTTTATACGAAACAATGGCAACGATATACCATGGCATCAACCCTAGTCCACCACATCTTCCGGTATCTGAATCGTCATTGGGTAAAAAGGGAGATTGATGAAGGCCACAAAACTATATATGATGTTTACACTGTAAGTCCTTGATGTTTCGAGTCAATACGGCAGCCGGCAGCCTTTCGATGATGGTCCGACTGCTTGATTCCATTGTTCATACAAACTCAATGATTCCTTGTTCATACATCGAGGACTCAATTAGCTCTCATTGGTATCATGGAGGGATCATTTCTTTATGTCATTGCAGGGAAATGTCATGAATGCCGTCCTCAAACTGATTGAGAAGCAACGCAATGGAGAACAGATAGATAATGGGCTCGTCAAAAGCGTTGCCGATAGTTTCGGTACGTTTTAGGGGCGACTCAATTAGAATCTGAGCCTTCTTGTAACCATTCTCGATCAATCACTCCAATCTAGTCTCACTAGGCTTGGACGAAGCCGATTCATCAAAGTCCACTCTAGAAGTTTACAAGCAGTACTTTGAGACTCCATTTGTCGATGCCACTGAAGTTTATTACAAAGCCGAATCAGAAAAGTTTATAAACGACAACTCCATCACAGATTATATGAAAAAGGTAATTTTCTATGATAGTCGTTCATAATTGCTGACGTGCTATACAGTCGGAGCGTCGTTGGTCTAGTCTTTAAGGAATTCCAACCAATAGGCCGAGTCCCGATTGTTGGAGGAAGAAAACCGTGTACCATTATACCTAAATCCTAGCACCAGTAAACCCCTCATCAAACGTTGTGAGCAAGTCCTCATTGCAAACCATACCAATCCGATCCAAGACGAGTTTCAAAATCTCCTCGACCAGGACAAAACCGATGATCTGTCTCGAATCTACAATTTATTATCTCGTGTGGAAAACGGATTACTGAAACTAATTCAAATTTTTGAAAATCATGTGCGTAAACAAGGGTTGGATGCTGTGCAAAAGGTCGCTGAAGCTGTTGCGTCACAAGCAGCTAGTGGTAAAGCAGGCGGCGAGGATGGGGAGGAAGGAGGTGAAGAGGAAGACAAAGCGGCAGCCAAGGGTGCAGCGCCTAAGAAGAAAGGTCCAGGTTCATCGTCTGAAATAGATCCTAAAGTATATGTCGAAGCCCTACTAGCCGTGCATTCCAAGTACCAAACTCTAGTCTCTACAGCCTTCAAATCAGACTCGGGATTTGTCGCTGCGTTGGACAAGGCTTGTCGTGAATTTGTGAATAGAAATCATGTTTGCAAGGAAGGATCACAAAAGAGCCCACAATTGTTGGCTCAATATTGTGATTCCTTATTACGAAAGGGTGGCAAGTTGACTGAAGATACTGAAGTTGAAGAGGTGCTAAATCAAATTGTAAGTCTTTGTTTCGGAGGTCGGAACACGTGGTCTTGGTGGAGCCGTATTGATCGCAATTTCGTGCATGCGACACCTATGCTCAAATACACTGTAGATGACAGTATTCAAATATGTTGAGGACAAGGACGTCTTCCAAAAGTTCTATTCCAAGATGTTAGCCAAACGATTAGTCAACTTTACCTCTTCTTCGGAAGATGCTGAGTCTATGATGATCTCCAAACTCAAGGATGCTTGTGGTTATGAATATACTTCTAAACTGCAACGTATGTTTACCGATGTCAATGTGTCGAAGGATTTGAATGATGAATTCAAGTGAGGCTTCAAGCTTGTAGGAGTGCTTCCCACTTCCTGGCTGGTCGCTAACACTACTCAAATTAGGGGTTTCTTGGAGAGGCAGTTGGATGGCAAGGAAGCCTTTGATGCCCATATACAGGTGTTGGGTTCGGCTGCATGGCCACTTACTGCACCGTCCACCCCATTTAACTTACCCACCGATGTACGTTTGGAGGGCCTTTGAAAGAGAGATTCGCCAACTAAAGATATTACCCATAGTTGGTCAAGACGTTTGAACTTTTTCAAAAGTTCTACAGCAACAAGCATTCAGGCCGCAAGTTGACATGGTTATTCCAAATGTCTAAAGGTGAAGTCAAGACAAATTATGTCAAAGTTGCTGGTAGCAAAACGCAATATACCTTTATGGTATGTAGAGAATTGCGATTTGTGGACATTGTCCCCAAACTGACGGGTAATTACCGGAATCTCAGGTCTCCAACTATCAAATGGGCATTCTGTTACAGTACAATGCGAATGAGTCTTATAGTTTCAAGGACCTGGAGTCAGCTACTGGGTTATCGACAGAAGTATTGACTGGCAACCTAGGTATTCTGAACAAGGCGAAGGTGCTTATCGCGGACAGTGCCAATGTCAAGCCAGACACAGTTTTCAAGTTAAACTACGAATTTAAGAACAAAAAGTTGAAGGTAAATCTTAACATACCGATAAGGTCGGAACAAAAGACGGAGACGGAGGAGACCCACAAGATCGTAGAGGAAGATCGACGTATGCTCATTCAAGTAAGGAAACATGAATATCGTCGCTTCCGTGAACAGCGTCAGTGAACGATCAAGAAATAACAATACGTATAATTAGGCTGCCATTGTTCGCATCATGAAGACACGAAAGTTACTGAAGCACAATGCGTTAATATCTGAAGTAATCGAGCAACTGAAAGCTAGATTCTCACCCAAAATACCTGATATCAAGAAGGCTATTGATGTATTGCTTGAAAAGGAGTATTTAGAGAGAAGTGATACTGACAAGGACACATTCTCTTATGTTGCGTAACATGTTGTCTTATAGTATATCTAGTATTTGATGGTGGAGCGAGCTACGAGTGTTGGAGGAGCTCTGTGGGTGGAGCTGTTAAATAGTCCGTGACGAAATAGAAGGAATACTTGGTAGTTAGTTAGCAGCTGCAAAAAGCACCGCCTTATGTACACGACATACTGTCTAGTTGTCTCATCTTCCGTGAAATATAAAAATCCGTTTGACACTGACTTTCGATCGACGCTTCGTTGGGTAGCTACCAGGTACGTTCATTGTGATCATTCTTCAGTTTTGGAGGTGGTGAAAGTGATGGAAATGATGAAAGTGTTTTGAATGGGACAAATTGCCGTCTTCAAGCTGTTTTAGTCAATCTGATGACTAATGCTGTCATTTCCGTATATTAATTGGATTCCACCATCAACATCCATGGGTATTAAATACTTTTGGAAGTACTTAACGTCTCTCAATGTCGACATCCTGGGTTGCTTCTACACTGAGATTATTCGATGTGTAAAACTCGGCCACCCCTCCCGACCCTATATCTCTGCCCCATTGATACAGAAGCTGAAAAGTGTCTTCCCTGATGACCGCACCGTATTTGTGCTCGACGGTGCTTTGACCTCTGCCAAGTCAGAGACTAGCATGAAGCGTCATCGGGAAAGTGGTTGATGGGTTGGACGCGGTAGCTGCTACCATGAAGCAGGCGGCTGACGATGGCAGACAGAGAATGCCAAAGTCCTTTTATGAAAAGTTAGATCGGTTGACACGTTGCTCGTTCATCGTGAATGACGACGTCAAGACCGGTCTAGCCGCCGCTCTGGGAGCAGATTTCAGGGTCGAGGAGGCACCCGGTGAAGCTGATGCATTCATAGGCAATAGGTCAATATTGTCAGGGGGTACCTGGAACATGACGAAAGGCCAAACTACCTGAAGCCGCCTTCCAAGGACAAGAACACCCCCATGAAGCGGAAGGCGGATGAAGGTGGTACTTCCCGGGGTGGCCGGAGCAAGAGTGGAAAGACTCGCTAGGCGGTGTGAATAACTGACCTACGTAAGTGAAATCAATTCCATGGATGCTGTTTGATTGCTAACACTGGAAAAATCCTTTACTGGTAAGCACGCTTTTTAACAGCAACAGTACGCGGAAGGGGTTAAAAAAGGGCCGTCCATTGCTGCCAGAATTCAAAAATAAAAAAATAAATCCCAGAGTATGAAGCAGTCAGGTTCCAAAAACCCACAACTTTACACAGATCAACATCAGGTAAAACACTCGCGGAGTACACGTATCTTCCGTTCAAAAAACCGACGAAATTAGACGTGGTGATGTGATACATGTGATTTGTCCAGATTGTACTCATGATACGGCGGGCGAATACTAAAGGCATGTCTGTGATGAACAGGAATTTTCAGAAATTATTAATAACATGTACCATATGTAACAGAGTTACGGCTAATTAGGGGAGCCGAAGGACGCGAGAGCTTATTGACCGATCAGGGTTGGATGGATCACAGGTGTGGACAATGGTCGACGGGTGGCATAACCTTGAGCAAGTTATGGGGATACATGGTGTATCCGGCGGGATTCGCTCTTAGCAGACGCTTTGTGCGTCTATCGTGTTCGTAGTTCACTCTTAGTGAGTGGTTACGTCAACAGCACTTATGAGCGTTGTTACTCTTGATAGAGATTATGTTGGCACATTAAGATGTCTATGTATCGTTGTGCTATTGAGGAAGCATGAATTTCACTACTATAAAAGAGTAGTGTTGTGTGTAGTGTAGGTCTGTTCACCATACGTTAGCATCTAACATTGCTGCCTATGGTTGAACAGAACGGGAGTTACACCATATAACATTATTATAATTTACAAACGTTCTAGTCTATGCTCGGGAGTTCTCAGGCAAACACAGATAGGGAAAAGAGCAATCTTGCAAGTGCCACTAGGTATAGCCGAATGACCGAGATTGATGGATATGTGAGTATGGGGGGATGCGGTACGTGAATAATAGACAAAACACTTACTTTGCTACTTGGCGGCACTCGATCTTGGAATGGCAAGGGGCACATAGATCGATGGAATGTATATGAGAATGCGGAGCAGTGTGGTACGTGAATAATGGACTAGAAACTTACTTTGCAACTCGGCGGCGCTTCTCTGGCGGCTGATCTTGGAATCGCAAGGGATACATATTGTTGAGAAAAATCCTCGCGGCGTAGTGGTGGTATAAAGGAGTGGGATACCCTTTCCTTCTTCTCTCAAAAAATATAACACATACGTGTCAAGTGAGAGAAGAAAGCTAATCATGATGTATATCAGATTATACATATATTGATCAAAGGGTGATCACTATGTGCGAGCTCTAGCATTTGCTTGGTGAGCAGTTAAGGCGACGAAACGTACTACTAATGCTTGACGGGAATCAATCCTTGTGAGAAGGGATCTTGCTTGTGTTCGGTGTTTTGTGCGGGATTGCGGGGAAGGGTGAGAGTGGAACAGATGCCCCCTCTTATGGGGCGGTCTCTGGCCATGTAAACAAAGTCAGGAATGCATGCGCAGCAGTCCATGTAGAACGATCCCCCTACAGCCGACACCATAAGACATGTCTTGCATCGGTGACTGTTCACTCTATGGGATGCACGTTCAAGTTCATTCCTCAACACAAACACCTCATTGGTTGAGAGTTGTGGTAACGTAACTGTGGTAACTTGGCGGTCAATTGGTGACGGCGACGTGATCGCTGACAGTAATTTTCGCTTTCGCTTTCATATACTAAATCGCGTCGTCCTAGATAATTGCGAATTTTCGTGCTTGGTACTCATTTTTAAGCAGTGAAGTCCAAGAAGCCACCGCATCCGACATAACGACAACAATAACTCCCAGATTACAAGCGACGGAGATGGCACCATTACTACTAACTCTCTCGCTACTTGTATTACGGGCATCTGCGCAAAACTTCAGCAGCACAGCGTTTCCACCTGCTGGGACCTTCTCTCAACCACCTTGCAATGGAGTATGTGTACCAGGTCCCTACCCAGCTCAAGACAAGATTCCGCCTCCAGAAGACGCATGGACGCGATCAGTCGATCTCTCAAGTGTAAGTCTTATTTGTTTGTTTGATTGTATGGCTTGGTGAGTTTGAGTACTTGGTGAGCTGGCATGGGGGACATGACAGTTTATGCAGACCGTCATAAGCCGTGTCGAGCGATCGTTAATTCAACATAGCCGTGAAGTCACAAGTCATCACCGGTGACCGGCCCACCTTCATGATCCAGTAACTTACTCAACATCCCTCAAAAGGCTAGTTGCTAACCTTCAAATCTTTCATGCTAGGTACCCAATTATCCACCACGACCCAGTACGATGGCGTTTGGCGTGACTTGCACCAATGGCGCCAATGCCAGTCTGCTGGGCCCAAGTGGTATTTGTGACTATTCATGTATGTCGACCTCATAGCTCCTTGGCTCTTCTTACACTACTCGTCTGCTGACTAGGTGGAGACAAATGTTGGAGAGGTGAAGTTACTGCCTGTCCGACCCGAGGCGATTGGGCACTGACGTATGATGATGGACCGTCGTAAGTTTGTTAATTTTGAGTTGTGCTGGTGTACCTTGAGCTAGATATGAAATGTTTGCTCACTTCTCTTTCAATTTGCCAATTGCAGGGTTTACACAATTTCCTTATTGGATGCTCTTAAGGCGGCTAATCTCATGGCCACGTTCTTCGTGATTGGGTCTAGAGTAATGGAACGACCTGACATATTACATCGTGCTTATCAAGAAGGACATGAAATATGGTATGTACCGTAGCCCAGAGTAGCTGGTAGTTTAAGTGACCTTTTCTCGAGTCGTTCTAACGCAGACGCAATCTAGTCTCCACACGTGGTCTCATTCTGCCAACACTGCACTGACGAATGTGCAAATTATTGCAGAAACTCTTTGGACTGCGAGAGTCGTCTACCAAGTCATCGGTGTAGTTCCTACATGCACGAGGTGGCCCTACGGTGACTCTGATGACAGAACAAGAGCCGTTATGAAGGCGTTGGGGTTCAGAGGTATGCAATGCATTTAGAAACGGCAAAAGGTTCATGTCGATGTGAATAACTTGCTGATTCTGTTTTCAATAGTTATTACTTGGAACCGTGATACCTTTGATTGGGCAATTAGCGATGCGAAAATTCAAAATCAAACAATAACTGGTAACTTTACGCAATGGCTTGCAGCGTAAGTCATGGTGGGCAGGTCTTGGCCTTGTTTACATCTTTAAAGCACACAGTATTTATATGGCGTCTACAAGCATAGTGCGGGACCATCGGGAAGGAATGCATCATCCGGTTTCATAAGTTTGGGTAGATATGTCATTGTTTGTCTCAACGTCATATCATCCTACTAAGCAGATAGAAAACATAGAGCATGATATGTATAAAAGTGCAGTTGAAGCAGCTCCGATAGCTTTCGATCTGCTGCGTAACGGCGGTTTCAACGTCAAACGAGTGGGCGACTGCTTATCGACTCCAAGCTATCTCGATTTGACAAGGCCGTCTAATGGTGGTTTCAATCCTGCGGTGATTGGTGCAGTTGCGATCAACGCTACAGCTGCGAGTATTACAACGCCTGCTACCACACCAACCTTAATCAATCTTGCTTCACCAACCCTTGGCGGTCCGGCATCAACCAATATTCCAGGGTCAAGTGCTGGTGGGAGTTTAATGCATTCTGAATCCGTTCATCAACGAACGGCGGTTATTCTAGTTGTGATGGTGAGTATGCTCGTGTGGTGATGATGCGGACAATGGCTGGCGCATCAGTATAAACAAGACTTGTTAGTAGTAGTAGGAAGTTCTAAATGTCATTTAAGAATTTCATGTATTAATATTGTAGCAGTGTTTAAATTTAACTGTCTAGTAATTATTTCTCATTGTCAAGTATTTATCTGGCGGAAATTTGCGTGTTAGGAGTGTATTGGTTGTCTTGCGTTATTGTTATGGATGCCCTGGACGTGGGTCGCTCACCTTGAAGAATTGAGAGTCGTGGTTAATCCAACTCTGTGTTGGTGCCGCGCGTGAACGGACGAGGGCGCTCGGCAAAGGCGCGTTCATACAGGAAGCAGTACAGGATGTTTGTGACTGCATTGTAGTCTTTATCACATACCTAGTTGAATTGAGGTTGGGCGTTCATGTCGGTTTTGATAAAAAGGCACCGACGCAAGGTACTTACAGTTGGAGCATGTTTCGCAATACCTAACTGTATAAAGAGACTGACAATGGTGCGCCTCAAAATACCCTGCATCCTCAGGTCAAGTATTTATCTGCAGGAAATTTGATGATCGGAATGTGCATCCGGTAGAAATGTTCGACCTAGAGCGTGACTTTCGCCATTTCTAACCTCGAATGATCTCTGGTCTGCCACAGTTGGTATAGTACAACTAGTATTTGATGGTGGAGCGGGCTACGAGGATTTGGTGCTGGAGACCGGTTGGTCCGTATGCGATAACATGCAAATGTGGGCAAATGCATAGGGGTCAGCCACAGTTTGTTCCCTTCCTAGCCAAAAGCCACTGACAATTGCATGTAGGGCCTGGATGCCAATATATCAGCCCATGCCTCCTTATATCATACCTATCATACCAGCCTCCCAGAACCCGTTGAATCTAGGTAAGTGCAGTGGACCGTTTACCGGGAAGGTCATGTTGGAACACACGACCGCTGTCTTTGCGAACATAGCCCGCCCTTGCCTTTGCTTGTATGCAGACATATGTTAACAGTACCGTCCATCCGCGTCTAGTCCCCATCCCATACCTCACACGTCTCGACGATCAGGACGAAGGCGAAGACGATCATGACCACGACCAAGACATCATAATCAGCCCTACCAGTAGCGAAAATAGGTCCAAAAGCTCCAATTCAACTACCTCGTGTACCCACCGCTCATTCTCGCTATCGTCGAATACGACCATTCACTATTACGACACTCGACTGTCCAGCACCGCGTTGCGACTGTCCAGGGCCCTTGGAATCGGCGGCATCGCCACGACGCTGGCCGTTATAGAAAAGGAGCACGATGACCAAATGGCGCATGGGGATGAGCACGGCCATGGATCCAGCGCCATCGCAGATGTGCCACCGCCCGGAATACACTTGCTCATAACCCCCTCATTCTCACACACCCACATCCCGCTGTCAAACCCGACCCTCACGGCCGAGTGCTATGAGCTCTGCGTCCGCGACTCGCACACCATAACCATCAAAGCGGCGGATCCCAAGGGCGTGTTCTACGGCTGCACGTCCCTGGAGCAGATGTTTGAAACGAGCGCGGCCAGCATCCCGCTCGTCACGATTGTGGATGGGCCCCGATTCGAATGGTATGCTGCATTCCGTCCGGACGACCGACGGGTGAACCACACTCGTGGATAGGCGCGGATGCCATCTCGACTGCGCGCGGCACTTTATGGATGTGCCGTTCATCAAACGGTATGCGTTCCCGTGCGTTTCCGTGCGTGTCGCGGCTGAGTGTCTGCCCATGCACAGGTTCCTGGAGCTGCTGGCGTACCACAAGATCAACCGCTTCCACTGGCATCTGACGGACGACCAGGGATGGCGGCTGGAGTCGGAGCTGTATCCGAATCTGACTGACACAGGCGCGTGGCGGGACGATGCGGATGGCCAAGCACGATACGGGGGGGTGTACACCCGCACAGATGTCAGCGACGTGGTGGCGCTCGCGGGCGAGCTGCATATCGAGGTTGTGCCCGAGGTAGAGTTGCCCGGCCATTGCACGGCTGCGCTGGCGAGGTATGCGGATCCCGTGTGTGCTGTGCAGGACTCACATGCAGAAACCAGTTATCCCGATCTCGGATGCACGGGCGGTCCGTACACGGTGTCGAACCGGTGGGGCATCCACGCGGACGTGTTCTGGCAAGTACATGTGCACCGTCTGCTGTCTTGCTTGCTGTCTTGCTTGCTGACGCGCGCGCTCACGCGCACGCGCTAACGGAGACCACCACTCGATAGTGCGGGCAACGAGAACGTGTTTGTATTTCTGGAAGGCGTCTTGGCCGAAGTCACTGCCCTGTTTCCGAGCAAGTACATCCACATCGGGGGCGACGAGTGTCCCAAGGACACATGGGAGGCGTGCCACCGCTGCCAGAAGCGGGTGTCAGAGCACGGGCTGCGGGACAGTGGGGAGCTGCAGTCGTGGTTTGTGAATCGCATCGCTGGATTTCTGCGCAGCAAGGGCAAGATCGTCATCGGATGGGTACGTGCATGGCGCCCCCCGTCTTCCTTGTGCTGAGACCGTGCCCGAAATACCAGGACGAGATACACGAAGGCGGATTGCCAGAGGATGTCATTGTACAGAGCTGGCGGGTACGTCCACGCTGGTTTGCACGGTTAGGGCCCGCATTCGCATCCGCCACTGATGCGCACGCCACGCCAGGACTGGAATGGCGCCGTTGGAGCAGTCAGACAGGGCCATCAAGCCATCACATCGCCCGTCTCGCACTGCTATTTCGACTGGGGCGTCAAATAGTGCGTCCGGGCATCACGTGCGGTCTTGGCTCCGTACTTACACGGACTCTCGTAAAGCATCAATTTAGAACGGGTGTACGCATTCGATCCAATCCCGCCCGGTATCGCGCCATCTGAAGAATCGCTGATCATGGGCTCAGAAGCGTGCATGTGGACTGAAGATGCGCCGAGGAACACCGTGCTGGGCAAAGTATTTCCGCGTTTGTTGGCGCTAGCTACGAAACTGTGGACACTCAAACAACGGACGGACGGGATCCCGTTTCCTGATTTTTTCGAGACCGTTACTATGTATCATATACCGCTGCGATTGAAGCGGTTGGGTGTTGAGTGTAGTGATGGCATGAGTGAGAGTTTCAAGGCACGAGCTTAGAATTCCGGCGCTAGGATTTTGATATTTTTGTGCCGGATTTTCATAGCTGGCTGATGTATTGTATTGGTATATATGTGTTGCTTGCTCGAAATCTAGATCCTCTCTGATAAAATAAAGCATATCTTACTCATTGACAAAATCAACCTCGCGACAGCCTTTACATCAAAAAAATTGTGCGAGTGTCAAATCTATAAAGTATATATACATAAAAATGGCCGATGTAATACTAACTATACGTTAACATATGCGGCTGATCCAAATACCATCATACTTCATATGCAGCTGTTTCAATCCAGGCTCTGATTACTCTTTCTGCAAATGTTCAGAATTTCCCTCCTATCTCTCAACCACTCGGAGAAGGTAATCCTGGGCCTCGTCAGCACACCATCCTGCGCCTGATATGCAGATAGCCGTGCCCGCGATCTGTGGTGTTCTTCAAAGGACGATGAAAGGTCCCCACTCATCTGTCCTTGCACGCCTCCGGTAGCATTGCTTCCATCCCCTATAGTGCTATTCCTCGCTGTACTTCCGCCAGACGGCTTTTGATCAATGTTCCAATGTCCAGCAGATGCCATGCCGGAAACTATTTCAGACTCGTCAGAATCATCGTCATCCTGAGCATCATCTTCCATGTCATGGTTGGGTATGAAACCTGGTCGGACCTGCTGCGTTGCTGATGTACGGTCAACGTCGGTGGCTTCCTCTAGTAGGTAGTCTGCAAAGCATATCAGGAAAAAATATCGAACCAAATCTAGATTTGACTGTAAGCTTTCCGGAATACCTCCCCAAAAAATGACGGACAAGCCTAAATGCCGGCTCAGGCGGCAGATAGTTCATCACTTACAATTCACGCCAATCTCTCTCAGCTGCACATATTTAGGCGTCATAGGGTCCAAAACCTCCACTCTCAGCTTGTAATCATGTATAGCAACTCTCAAATTTTGTATGTGATCACAAGCATCGATAGCTTTATCTGTCAACCTTTTGCTCAGTTTTCCATATGCCAAGACCCCAATCAGATGCAAAACCATCTTGTATTCTCCATTTTGATATCGCTTCATGCTTCCTACTTCTGTTCTATCCGGATGCGTAGCTGATGCATCTATATCAGCATCATCGATATACGCGGCAGTGAGCAGCACCCTATCATTACCACAAATCATTTCCATCAGACAGGCAATGACTATCCCCGTCGTGGTTCGACCTCGACCCATTTGACAATTGAAAATGGCGTCAGTGTTGCCCTTAACAGCAAGTAGTCTATCTACCATTTCGTCAAATACGTTGGTAATTGGTGCTTGTTCATCTGTTATAGGTATACGTAGATAGTTGACATGGTACCCCTCCTGCTCTATACTCTTGAAAACTTCAATTGGAGTCTGGATATC
>QEAN01000051.1:28183-45389 GCA_006535955.1 Synchytrium endobioticum | reverse complement strand
ATACTAAATCGCGTCGTCCTAGATAATTGCGAATTTTCGTGCTTGGTACTCATTTTTAAGCAGTGAAGTCCAAGAAGCCACCGCATCCGACATAACGACAACAATAACTCCCAGATTACAAGCGACGGAGATGGCACCATTACTACTAACTCTCTCGCTACTTGTATTACGGGCATCTGCGCAAAACTTCAGCAGCACAGCGTTTCCACCTGCTGGGACCTTCTCTCAACCACCTTGCAATGGAGTATGTGTACCAGGTCCCTACCCAGCTCAAGACAAGATTCCGCCTCCAGAAGACGCATGGACGCGATCAGTCGATCTCTCAAGTGTAAGTCTTATTTGTTTGTTTGATTGTATGGCTTGGTGAGTTTGAGTACTTGGTGAGCTGGCATGGGGGACATGACAGTTTATGCAGACCGTCATAAGCCGTGTCGAGCGATCGTTAATTCAACATAGCCGTGAAGTCACAAGTCATCACCGGTGACCGGCCCACCTTCATGATCCAGTAACTTACTCAACATCCCTCAAAAGGCTAGTTGCTAACCTTCAAATCTTTCATGCTAGGTACCCAATTATCCACCACGACCCAGTACGATGGCGTTTGGCGTGACTTGCACCAATGGCGCCAATGCCAGTCTGCTGGGCCCAAGTGGTATTTGTGACTATTCATGTATGTCGACCTCATAGCTCCTTGGCTCTTCTTACACTACTCGTCTGCTGACTAGGTGGAGACAAATGTTGGAGAGGTGAAGTTACTGCCTGTCCGACCCGAGGCGATTGGGCACTGACGTATGATGATGGACCGTCGTAAGTTTGTTAATTTTGAGTTGTGCTGGTGTACCTTGAGCTAGATATGAAATGTTTGCTCACTTCTCTTTCAATTTGCCAATTGCAGGGTTTACACAATTTCCTTATTGGATGCTCTTAAGGCGGCTAATCTCATGGCCACGTTCTTCGTGATTGGGTCTAGAGTAATGGAACGACCTGACATATTACATCGTGCTTATCAAGAAGGACATGAAATATGGTATGTACCGTAGCCCAGAGTAGCTGGTAGTTTAAGTGACCTTTTCTCGAGTCGTTCTAACGCAGACGCAATCTAGTCTCCACACGTGGTCTCATTCTGCCAACACTGCACTGACGAATGTGCAAATTATTGCAGAAACTCTTTGGACTGCGAGAGTCGTCTACCAAGTCATCGGTGTAGTTCCTACATGCACGAGGTGGCCCTACGGTGACTCTGATGACAGAACAAGAGCCGTTATGAAGGCGTTGGGGTTCAGAGGTATGCAATGCATTTAGAAACGGCAAAAGGTTCATGTCGATGTGAATAACTTGCTGATTCTGTTTTCAATAGTTATTACTTGGAACCGTGATACCTTTGATTGGGCAATTAGCGATGCGAAAATTCAAAATCAAACAATAACTGGTAACTTTACGCAATGGCTTGCAGCGTAAGTCATGGTGGGCAGGTCTTGGCCTTGTTTACATCTTTAAAGCACACAGTATTTATATGGCGTCTACAAGCATAGTGCGGGACCATCGGGAAGGAATGCATCATCCGGTTTCATAAGTTTGGGTAGATATGTCATTGTTTGTCTCAACGTCATATCATCCTACTAAGCAGATAGAAAACATAGAGCATGATATGTATAAAAGTGCAGTTGAAGCAGCTCCGATAGCTTTCGATCTGCTGCGTAACGGCGGTTTCAACGTCAAACGAGTGGGCGACTGCTTATCGACTCCAAGCTATCTCGATTTGACAAGGCCGTCTAATGGTGGTTTCAATCCTGCGGTGATTGGTGCAGTTGCGATCAACGCTACAGCTGCGAGTATTACAACGCCTGCTACCACACCAACCTTAATCAATCTTGCTTCACCAACCCTTGGCGGTCCGGCATCAACCAATATTCCAGGGTCAAGTGCTGGTGGGAGTTTAATGCATTCTGAATCCGTTCATCAACGAACGGCGGTTATTCTAGTTGTGATGGTGAGTATGCTCGTGTGGTGATGATGCGGACAATGGCTGGCGCATCAGTATAAACAAGACTTGTTAGTAGTAGTAGGAAGTTCTAAATGTCATTTAAGAATTTCATGTATTAATATTGTAGCAGTGTTTAAATTTAACTGTCTAGTAATTATTTCTCATTGTCAAGTATTTATCTGGCGGAAATTTGCGTGTTAGGAGTGTATTGGTTGTCTTGCGTTATTGTTATGGATGCCCTGGACGTGGGTCGCTCACCTTGAAGAATTGAGAGTCGTGGTTAATCCAACTCTGTGTTGGTGCCGCGCGTGAACGGACGAGGGCGCTCGGCAAAGGCGCGTTCATACAGGAAGCAGTACAGGATGTTTGTGACTGCATTGTAGTCTTTATCACATACCTAGTTGAATTGAGGTTGGGCGTTCATGTCGGTTTTGATAAAAAGGCACCGACGCAAGGTACTTACAGTTGGAGCATGTTTCGCAATACCTAACTGTATAAAGAGACTGACAATGGTGCGCCTCAAAATACCCTGCATCCTCAGGTCAAGTATTTATCTGCAGGAAATTTGATGATCGGAATGTGCATCCGGTAGAAATGTTCGACCTAGAGCGTGACTTTCGCCATTTCTAACCTCGAATGATCTCTGGTCTGCCACAGTTGGTATAGTACAACTAGTATTTGATGGTGGAGCGGGCTACGAGGATTTGGTGCTGGAGACCGGTTGGTCCGTATGCGATAACATGCAAATGTGGGCAAATGCATAGGGGTCAGCCACAGTTTGTTCCCTTCCTAGCCAAAAGCCACTGACAATTGCATGTAGGGCCTGGATGCCAATATATCAGCCCATGCCTCCTTATATCATACCTATCATACCAGCCTCCCAGAACCCGTTGAATCTAGGTAAGTGCAGTGGACCGTTTACCGGGAAGGTCATGTTGGAACACACGACCGCTGTCTTTGCGAACATAGCCCGCCCTTGCCTTTGCTTGTATGCAGACATATGTTAACAGTACCGTCCATCCGCGTCTAGTCCCCATCCCATACCTCACACGTCTCGACGATCAGGACGAAGGCGAAGACGATCATGACCACGACCAAGACATCATAATCAGCCCTACCAGTAGCGAAAATAGGTCCAAAAGCTCCAATTCAACT
Source organism: Synchytrium endobioticum (assembly GCA_006535955.1). NCBI lineage: Eukaryota > Fungi > Chytridiomycota > Chytridiomycetes > Synchytriales > Synchytriaceae > Synchytrium > Synchytrium endobioticum. Next base: position 42,250 of record QEAN01000051.1, on the reverse strand, counting down.
ACCTCGTGTACCCACCGCTCATTCTCGCTATCGTCGAATACGACCATTCACTATTACGACACTCGACTGTCCAGCACCGCGTTGCGACTGTCCAGGGCCCTTGGAATCGGCGGCATCGCCACGACGCTGGCCGTTATAGAAAAGGAGCACGATGACCAAATGGCGCATGGGGATGAGCACGGCCATGGATCCAGCGCCATCGCAGATGTGCCACCGCCCGGAATACACTTGCTCATAACCCCCTCATTCTCACACACCCACATCCCGCTGTCAAACCCGACCCTCACGGCCGAGTGCTATGAGCTCTGCGTCCGCGACTCGCACACCATAACCATCAAAGCGGCGGATCCCAAGGGCGTGTTCTACGGCTGCACGTCCCTGGAGCAGATGTTTGAAACGAGCGCGGCCAGCATCCCGCTCGTCACGATTGTGGATGGGCCCCGATTCGAATGGTATGCTGCATTCCGTCCGGACGACCGACGGGTGAACCACACTCGTGGATAGGCGCGGATGCCATCTCGACTGCGCGCGGCACTTTATGGATGTGCCGTTCATCAAACGGTATGCGTTCCCGTGCGTTTCCGTGCGTGTCGCGGCTGAGTGTCTGCCCATGCACAGGTTCCTGGAGCTGCTGGCGTACCACAAGATCAACCGCTTCCACTGGCATCTGACGGACGACCAGGGATGGCGCTGGAGTCGGAGCTGTATCCGAATCTGACTGACACAGGCGCGTGGCGGGACGATGCGGATGGCCAAGCACGATACGGGGGGGTGTACACCCGCACAGATGTCAGCGACGTGGTGGCGCTCGCGGGCGAGCTGCATATCGAGGTTGTGCCCGAGGTAGAGTTGCCCGGCCATTGCACGGCTGCGCTGGCGAGGTATGCGGATCCCGTGTGTGCTGTGCAGGACTCACATGCAGAAACCAGTTATCCCGATCTCGGATGCACGGGCGGTCCGTACACGGTGTCGAACCGGTGGGGCATCCACGCGGACGTGTTCTGGCAAGTACATGTGCACCGTCTGCTGTCTTGCTTGCTGTCTTGCTTGCTGACGCGCGCGCTCACGCGCACGCGCTAACGGAGACCACCACTCGATAGTGCGGGCAACGAGAACGTGTTTGTATTTCTGGAAGGCGTCTTGGCCGAAGTCACTGCCCTGTTTCCGAGCAAGTACATCCACATCGGGGGCGACGAGTGTCCCAAGGACACATGGGAGGCGTGCCACCGCTGCCAGAAGCGGGTGTCAGAGCACGGGCTGCGGGACAGTGGGGAGCTGCAGTCGTGGTTTGTGAATCGCATCGCTGGATTTCTGCGCAGCAAGGGCAAGATCGTCATCGGATGGGTACGTGCATGGCGCCCCCCGTCTTCCTTGTGCTGAGACCGTGCCCGAAATACCAGGACGAGATACACGAAGGCGGATTGCCAGAGGATGTCATTGTACAGAGCTGGCGGGTACGTCCACGCTGGTTTGCACGGTTAGGGCCCGCATTCGCATCCGCCACTGATGCGCACGCCACGCCAGGACTGGAATGGCGCCGTTGGAGCAGTCAGACAGGGCCATCAAGCCATCACATCGCCCGTCTCGCACTGCTATTTCGACTGGGGCGTCAAATAGTGCGTCCGGGCATCACGTGCGGTCTTGGCTCCGTACTTACACGGACTCTCGTAAAGCATCAATTTAGAACGGGTGTACGCATTCGATCCAATCCCGCCCGGTATCGCGCCATCTGAAGAATCGCTGATCATGGGCTCAGAAGCGTGCATGTGGACTGAAGATGCGCCGAGGAACACCGTGCTGGGCAAAGTATTTCCGCGTTTGTTGGCGCTAGCTACGAAACTGTGGACACTCAAACAACGGACGGACGGGATCCCGTTTCCTGATTTTTTCGAGACCGTTACTATGTATCATATACCGCTGCGATTGAAGCGGTTGGGTGTTGAGTGTAGTGATGGCATGAGTGAGAGTTTCAAGGCACGAGCTTAGAATTCCGGCGCTAGGATTTTGATATTTTTGTGCCGGATTTTCATAGCTGGCTGATGTATTGTATTGGTATATATGTGTTGCTTGCTCGAAATCTAGATCCTCTCTGATAAAATAAAGCATATCTTACTCATTGACAAAATCAACCTCGCGACAGCCTTTACATCAAAAAAATTGTGCGAGTGTCAAATCTATAAAGTATATATACATAAAAATGGCCGATGTAATACTAACTATACGTTAACATATGCGGCTGATCCAAATACCATCATACTTCATATGCAGCTGTTTCAATCCAGGCTCTGATTACTCTTTCTGCAAATGTTCAGAATTTCCCTCCTATCTCTCAACCACTCGGAGAAGGTAATCCTGGGCCTCGTCAGCACACCATCCTGCGCCTGATATGCAGATAGCCGTGCCCGCGATCTGTGGTGTTCTTCAAAGGACGATGAAAGGTCCCCACTCATCTGTCCTTGCACGCCTCCGGTAGCATTGCTTCCATCCCCTATAGTGCTATTCCTCGCTGTACTTCCGCCAGACGGCTTTTGATCAATGTTCCAATGTCCAGCAGATGCCATGCCGGAAACTATTTCAGACTCGTCAGAATCATCGTCATCCTGAGCATCATCTTCCATGTCATGGTTGGGTATGAAACCTGGTCGGACCTGCTGCGTTGCTGATGTACGGTCAACGTCGGTGGCTTCCTCTAGTAGGTAGTCTGCAAAGCATATCAGGAAAAAATATCGAACCAAATCTAGATTTGACTGTAAGCTTTCCGGAATACCTCCCCAAAAAATGACGGACAAGCCTAAATGCCGGCTCAGGCGGCAGATAGTTCATCACTTACAATTCACGCCAATCTCTCTCAGCTGCACATATTTAGGCGTCATAGGGTCCAAAACCTCCACTCTCAGCTTGTAATCATGTATAGCAACTCTCAAATTTTGTATGTGATCACAAGCATCGATAGCTTTATCTGTCAACCTTTTGCTCAGTTTTCCATATGCCAAGACCCCAATCAGATGCAAAACCATCTTGTATTCTCCATTTTGATATCGCTTCATGCTTCCTACTTCTGTTCTATCCGGATGCGTAGCTGATGCATCTATATCAGCATCATCGATATACGCGGCAGTGAGCAGCACCCTATCATTACCACAAATCATTTCCATCAGACAGGCAATGACTATCCCCGTCGTGGTTCGACCTCGACCCATTTGACAATTGAAAATGGCGTCAGTGTTGCCCTTAACAGCAAGTAGTCTATCTACCATTTCGTCAAATACGTTGGTAATTGGTGCTTGTTCATCTGTTATAGGTATACGTAGATAGTTGACATGGTACCCCTCCTGCTCTATACTCTTGAAAACTTCAATTGGAGTCTGGATATCCTCTTCTTTGACAGTTTCCCAAACAGGCTTTCTTTTTGTAAAAGTTAGATGTCTCCACCAGGCACGAAAACATTCCCACATCACCACATACGACAATGGAATATGCCTGTGCATCACCCTCCTCCTCATGCAGCAGAAGTCGACCGCCATATTTTTTAGAATCAGCAATAGAGTCCAACTTCATCTGATGTTCCATCCGTTCAACCCGACCACGAGATATTCCAGTGGCCTCCAAGTTCTAAGTGATCACAACTTAGCCGCGTCCTCAACACATTCTCTAGTTTACCTTCAATGGGTCTCGGAACAATCTCAAAACATAAGGCCGCCCTACAAGTGACATGCGTCAGAGGACAAGAGCGTAAAATTTGTTTCACAAGTACTGCTCTCGGTACACTTACCATTAAGATATAACACAGGTTCCTCCCTCAAACAAGTCCAAAGTAGATATCGCAATCCGCCTGGTCCAGCATTGATTCTTTGCAACACTTTCCGAATCCCATCCTTGGTAGGCATCGCGACACCAAATACGAATGGAAATTCAAACATTGCGCCTGACAATGGTGTTGACGCACTAGCTGGTGATCCCAAAACTGATGCTCTGAGTGTCGCCATGGAAACAGACCGAAAGTTGGGAGCGCCTTTGATTTGCATGCGAGTCAAATTCAGTTCCTGTCATGATCCTTTACTTGCAATGATATACCTTCAATCCGTTCAGACAACGACAGCTTCTGACACCCAGGAAACAAATCATGTTTCATGATGGTGTTTTGAGCGAGGACCTGCCCATTCCTGGAATTGACTACATTCAGAACTTCAGTAGTTAAGGCGACACCATCACCTATTCACGAAGCGTGTATTACTTTATGCACACATTATTTGAGTATGAGGGCTGAAATAAACCACTCATTCACAGTACATACCTGGTGCTAACTTTTCAACAGGCACAAGAGCTTGAATATCAGTATTCTCCAGCTCTTCTTTTATGGTATCAAATTCAGGATGGCGCTCCATCCACAATTTGAACGATTCCCGCCATTCAGTTATTCGATCCAATCGATTTTCATCCAAATAGCATTGGAAGAGAATTAATATGAAACTGCATACAACAAGGTGTGTCAGTACTTCTCGGATAGCATCATCATGCCCCAACAACTTACTATCTCTTCAAATTCAACAATCCCCTCCTGACAGCGCGCTTCTTCAAATCCTTATCTGACTCATTCTCAGCTTGTAGCCGACATTCCTCGATTGAATCTCGTATATTCATAAATTGACCACAATCATCAACAACGGCATCAACCATATTCTTGCATTCAAGCCCATTACGAATGACTCGTAACAAGGAATGGATGATCTGGTAATTGATTCGCGGTTTTGTTGATGTTTGCTCCACCTCATAACTTGCTGGTTTTGTACCATTCAGCCAATGCATGACAAGCGATGCGACAGCTATTTTGATTCTAGTGGTCGGACTCGGAATACAGAAACCTACTCATTGCAGAAGAGTGGACGGACCTGTCCCAACAGTAGATCGCCCTTGCCCAATTTGACAATTGCTATGTGGCGACAAAAAACACCCCGGTGTCAGCATTACAAGAGCGGATGTCACAGCTATATCACACATACACGACAATAGCACTAGTCCTGGATACCTTTCGTGTCAAAATCTGCAATAACTGGTCCAAATCAACTTGATCGGGTGCCGTCTCAGCCGTCATGGGTACCCTATTATACTCTATAGAGTGTCCTTCTTGTTTCAGCTCATCAATGACTTGACGTAGCGTCAATACATGTTCCGCCGAACAATCCTCCCATATTGGCACTACTTGCGAATCTGGAGTTTCGGCATGTAGTAGAATTCGGTTTTCATAGTTGGACAATTCTTGGAGGACGTCTTGTTTGAGACGAACTTCCATCAGTTCAAGACGTTCGGCTGTTATTCCGGAATATGAGCGAATATTGCGAATGGTCAAATATCGATCTCGTAGTACGTATGGTACACCGCTAGTTCGGTTTGCGCAAGTAGGTACAAAATACAGTAGTGGTCGCTACAGATACATACTTGATGTAGACGAGAGGCTCCTAACAACAGTGACAGAAAATCAACACTCAGAACATATGACTATTATCTTTGAATAAACTACCTCTCGAAGATTCAGCCATATAACAGCCGACAAACTTGGTTCCTTCTGTTTCAATGTAGCAATAACATTCTCCATTCCTTGTAAGGTAGGTTGTGCAACCCCGTAAATGTTCTGTGTTGGGATCTTCCTATTGGATTCGTTTTTTCGCGTGTCCAAAACTTCAAAAGAGTGTTTGATAGAAACTTAACGGGATTTCTGTTACTAACCTGAAGTTAGCGGCTCCGTCAATAACCTGTGGCCCAGATTTATTAGCTGATGCCCAAAAGTCCATTTTAAGAATGGTATTAGGAACTAGCACCGTGCCTTGACGTGACTATGGGATGTATATTCATGAATGGGCTTCGTGTCAGGCGCCGCCTCAACAAACGTTTGCTTACTTTGATGACATACTTCTCAGCTTCATTCTCTTGGGTGCGATCACCACTCAGCTTTTTCGTTCGTAAAAGCCTCGAAGTTGGGGTTACGGATTCGGACAAGACACCTAAATCTTCCACGGGTCTGAAGAGGTACAACCTGGGACCTTTTTTTCTCATTCCCTCCAACATTCTAAATATTTCTATACAAAGGAGCGGAGTGAGTTGGTAGTGAAACATCGACTGCACCATGTCATGATACTAGAGAATTCTGAAGCTTTTAATAGTAGTACACCAATGCATACCTGGTCTAGCACTCAGCCAATTACTAAACGCCATCTTAAACCCATCTTCCGAATTCTCAAAAACATAACTAGCAAAAGCTATCAAGAAAAAATATCTCTCCAAACACCCTAGCGCCTTTTCCAAATATTTTGCATCACCAGTAGCTGCATACGTAACACGATGCATCAATATGACTTCACGCAAATTGATCATGACGTCACATTCATTGATGATTTCGTCCAGTAATCGCTTGATTCTTGCGCCTTGTTGCAAGACTGACGCAAGTTGGAGGACCACTTGATAGTTTCCAAGTACAGCGTTTCTAAGATCATGGATTACCGATGGACGGCCTAGAACTCTGTCGATAACTGAACGGATTCCAGTTTTGCCGTCAAGTCCTATTGTCGAGTCAAGGTCAGCAAGGGCAAACCTCATGAGCAGACAGATGCGGGCGCACCTTTTTCAAGAATGTACATTAATTTCAAGATAGCACGACTCATTTGAAAATCATCATTCTCAACAAGTAGATCTCCAGATCCATCAGAAGACTTCAACGATATTGCACCACCAATAGGAACCGGATCTTCTTTGCCTTCAGCTAGAAGCTGACCTCTTCTGACCAGAGTAGCCATAACCATAGCAAATGTCGCTAATGGGGGAACCGCGGTCACTACATCCTAGCAGCAAGAGTTCATCATTTACACTCACTGCGGCCAACACCCATGCCACAATTGAACACCAGCGCTTCTGAAGTGTTGCTGTTCTTGATAGCTTGCACATATTCATCAAGATACCGATCTTCAGGAGCCTGTTCAGGCGACACTGGTATTCTAATGTACTGTACACGATATCCATGATCACAGAACAAGTCGAATACTTCTCGTGGCGTTTGAACGCCATCCGCTCCCATCCATGACGGCACGACTCTTCCATTATCTGTATATATTATATTATATATTTCCAGGCTGGCAAAAAAGTGTCCAATGTAACATACCTAACTCATCATGCACCAAAATCATCTCATTGTACTTACTAGCCTCTCTGATAACATCCTCCTTCAGCCTCGCCTCCATTTGTTCTAATCTACCAATACTAATGCCCTGATAGGATTTGATGTTCTGTAAGGGAGATTCTTCCTCTCGTAGGACGAAAGGCTTTCGAGCAATGTAAACTATGGGTTCTTCTCGTGCTGAAAACCATATTGCGGATGCATTTGGATCACCTGATGGATGACAGTTCAAGAGGGTTAAGACGGTTGATGCACCTGACACAGTTGGCTGAGCTACACCGTAAATGTTGAGATCGGTGAAACGGAAATTGGGTGCGCCTTGGAGGTAGAATGCGAGTTGGGTGTTGAGAGCTACGAGTGATGGTATTGATAAATGGTAGAGAGGCTAATGCTGCAAAGTTTTGGTCTTTTTCGTCGGCCTGTGTCAAATACCTGTATCAAAATGATCACTCTTCAAAATGAGTTGGCGTCCCAAAACCGATCCAGTACGATTCTTGGTAACGGTACTAGACGAATCACATACGTGAGCATGGGTATTTTCGTGAGATAAACTACGGGTAGTAAGTACCTTATGGAAGATAACAGGTCTTTGGTATTCCTACGCACGGGCTTTCCTGATTTGCCAGGGACATGCCTAGAGTCATACACAGATGACGGCGTCCTATCTGGTATGGTAGACGTGCCAGCTGATGGCGATTGCAACGAATTATCTGCACTCCCAGAACCGGTGTAGCAGACCGTGGTAGGCACGGGTGTTGATGACCTTGCTTGCTTTGGAGATGCAGTGGCCTATGGTTGGATATGGATGGTTACAGTCAGATGCCGACGCTCGCATTGGCACATTGGCACATTGGCACGTCGGCACGAGGTTCCAGCATCAGTTTAGACAAATAGTTGGTGGACAGTCCCAAACAACGAGATCAGACATTTACCGAATATGATGCCGCGGACTGGACGAGGGAGCAGGGGGGCGGCGATCCCATGGCCACGGGCGTACTTGATTTGTCCCTCTCTGGTGTCGGGGGAGACGACGCTGCTTTGTGACTCTAGAGCCTCGAGCCTCGAGCCTTGAATGACATGTGGCTGCTTATAGTGCCCAGTGACCCTACCGCCCCCTCTCCCCCAACCCCCACACTGCTGTCAAGCAACTACGTCAAGCCTCAAATATATGCAGTCAGTAATATGTATATTGTACAATAGATGGACGCCCGACTCATTCCACAAAACAACCGATGGTCGATACACCGGCGCTGGTGATACTATACAAAGATCGTAAACAGTCATGCCCCTCCCTTCCTGAAACCTAGTCTCCTGACAGTGCCTATAAAACACACAATCCTAACCACTGCCTAAATATCCTACCATTTAAAAAGATCGACAGCCTGTTGCCACCAGCCGTTGCTGCTACCTGTGCGAACAGCATTCATGACATCGTCTACATCTGCACCATTCGACGTGGAGAGATACTGTGCCTTCCGTCGCTTCACCGGAATCCCCAATGGCGCATCACAATCACTGGGCCGCCGTCTAGTCATCAACACAGGTCGGAAGGGCGATGTTGTTGACAGTGATGCTGTTTTTCCAGAGTCCAAGACGTTTTTGTTGTTCGGAATATCCGCCGAGGATGAGCCTGCAGATGACGCCTGTGCAGCTGCGAACGAAATTCCATTAATCTGTGCTAAATTACCTACACCGTTGCTATATCTACTACTGCTATCTGTGGATGTGCAAGGTGTTGACATGAATATACTCGACGCTTTGGGCGTTTTTATCTGCGCAGCTATTCTATTTCCACCTGCCGTTTCTCCATCCAACATCTCCACGGCTTTCTCGGCCTCGACTCGTGTCCGAAACACGACACGAACCCAATTGGCGCCTTCCTGATACTCTACCATGTCTCCACATTTTCTTAACAATGAGTTGAGCTGAGGTATGAGGGCTGGTGGACAGCCAGTGACCGTTACGGTGGTGCTTGTTGAGTGATTTTGTGCCTGCGAAGCAAAGGGGTTGTCACTACTATCATGTTGGTTACCATTGTCGCGGGGATTACTTGTTGCTACTAGACCGCCACTGGACGACTGTGCTAGCATGCCACTATACCGGGCAGTATCATACACGCTATTGGCCGGTGGCGGGGCTTCTGAACTTTGATGATTTTTGATCGGTGATCCATGGGATGGTAATGAGTACTGCTCTCCATATTCATCAGCACTGTAGTTTCTATTATATGATATCGGAGGAGTGACTGATCTCGGTATATATGACCATTGATTCGGTGGTGCTTGCTGTTGACTGCTAAACATACCACCGCCAACGCCACCACCACCACCGCCATTTGAGAATGCATTGTTGTAGGTCGACCCGTAATCAGCAGACCTCTGTCGTGTTCGGGTGGTTGGAGCTAGTGAATCTGCACCTAGATTGATTAGGGTAAAATTGGGCAAATATTTGTCTGATTCCTTTGGCGGTGATTGTGACGAATTATACGAGCCGCTCCTAAGACTACCGATATTGCAGGCAGCAATTGATGGGGACGAAGTCGGTATCCTTTGATGGTTTGTACTTGCCGGACGAGGGTTGAATGAATATGATGGGATATAGTCTGATGTGGTCAAGTTCATTGATGAGTTTGTTATCGTTGTGTTTGTAGCACAAGAGAGTTCATTCATTCCGGAGCCATGTCCACTAGTAGAAATCGTAGTAGGAGACAACTGGATACGACCAACGCTGTTCTGTGCATGGATGATGTTTGATGTCAGTATCGAGAGCGATGTTGGGCGCATTCTCCCTCATTCAACGACATACGTATGGCTCGTCGACTAGTACTTACATATACAGCAGGAAAATCAGGGTCTGAAACGCAGGGGGGTGCCAAGTGCAACCTATTCGCTGAGCGTGTGGAAAACATGATCCAATAGTACCCCTCTTATATATATGCTTCTCCTCGGGACCTGGAAGAGTTGAGGATGCGTCGTGTTGAGCACAATGGATTGTAGTCGAGATGAGTCACATACTTTCGTGTTCCCTGAACTAGTTCAGGTTGTTTACTCGTCAACACAGAAGTCGTTGTTATCGCAAGGCGGCTGTTACAAGAAAATAATTATCATGGCTTAGGGTGCAACGGCAAGACAAGGAAAGTCGCCATGGAGAACCACAAAAAACAAAGAATGCAAAGTGAAGACGCGACTAGGCAGCCACGGGCTCTTTCTGCGTCCTGTGATTCTGGGCCTTTATAGCGTGTTGTCCTATTCAAGCAGGATTCAGTCTTGAGGCTAGCAGGATCAGAACTTGAGGGGCTACATGCCTGGTGGTACATTCTCGGTGAGTTCTGGCACTTGGACCTTTGGCAGGGGATTTTTGGGTACAGACGGCAAGTCCACCTAAAATGCCGTGCTCTTCAGTCTGAATGCTGCCAATTCAAGATGATGCGCTATGTTGCATACTCTTTGTTCCTCTTCTATAGCATCTAACTCGGCTTCTATGGCCGCTTCATCGTGTTCAGTCAACTTGGCCGAGAGTACTTGTTCAATTTCCTACATCAGCAGTGCATGACGAACGAACCAATGATTACGAGGACGGGACACGAGGTGCAGCAGGTGAAACATTTTTACATTCTGATAAGCAATAGCATCAGCGGTATCGTCCATCAGCTTCTGTACTGCTTCAACGGACATTTCCTTGTGTATCTCCTTCAATACACTGTTGCCTTGTTCCAGACCCTTGAGTACGTCCCGCTCCACCAAGGCATATTCGATTGAATTCGTCTATGAATGGGGTGAAGGATTGCGAGGGTGCCAAGGCACAGTCATTGGACCATTCTAGCTTACCAGTTGTTCTAGATTGAGCAGCTGAGTGTCGGTTTGGTCGAGAAGTTGTATCTGATACTTTTTCTTCTTGAGAGCAATAAGAGCCCTTCGTTTATCTCCATTCCGCAGATGTGTCTTGGCTACGTCCACCTCACGGTCGATGACGGTGAGGATCTGTTGGGATATGACGGGTGTTGTCAGCGATGGCTGGTAGCATGCTTGCAATGAAGCGAGGGTATATGCCTTTTTCTGATACTGTTTCAGTTTGTCTCTTTGAACTTTGAGATCCAAAATAGCTCGATCCTTGTCGGTGATGCTGACATTCTTCCCAGCTGACTTTCCCAGCAGATTGCCCATAATAATGTCGTTGCGCGAAAAGGGCAGGTCCTCGTACGGCGTACGGCGGACGGCGGATACNGACGGACAATGAGACGGATGTATGTTTCGCCTTTCGATACCCGGTCGGGTACTGCACGACATGTATACGGTTCTTATGCTTATAATAGCTAGCCAAGGGTTGGCCATTCGCTCTTGCCCCGGATGCAGCGATGTACGAGAAAGAACCATCCCACGTAAACGTTCCCTCGCGTGTCTCGTGTCTCGCGGCAGCAGCTGTGCGACTGCGTCAGTCTTGCTCCACATTCCACCTTCTTGTACATCTGCCTCCATCTGCTGCATCGCTGACATGCCATGACGACCATCCTTTGGTGCTGTTCTTCTATGAAACAAGAGCGTCCACATCTCATAGAACACCTCAGTCCCGCTACTTGGATACATCCATCCAGCATCTGCGTCGTCATTTCGGGTATGTCCTCTGTCTCCTTGTCAAACAAACCCCTGGGCAAATCATGCAATGCTGCAACTACCAGGCTACTCATAAACTAGATTGGGTTGCAGAGGGCAATAAACGATGATGGATATAGACGCCCCATATGCTCAACCAGGCAAGTACATGCAAGTCATGCCCAGCCCAAACATCGACATCAACCTGAATCAATGCCCGACTGTGCGGGTCGTTGTTTATGATAGGAGTACTAACCCTTCCATCGTGGCTCTGTGCTAGAGGAACCTCCCGTCACTCTCGTGGACCTGCCGCCCCCACAGACATCGTCCTCGTCCAAACCACCACCCCTCCCAATCCAACAACACGAAATCATCATCCCTTCATATGCGGCTTGGTTCAAGTTCAGCGACATCCATCCAACAGAAATGAACGGTCTCCCCGAATTCTTCAATGGCAGAAACAAGTCAAAGACTCCCCAAATATATAAAGACTATCGTGATTTTATGGTCAATACCTACAGACTCAATCCAGTCGAATACCTGACTGTAACTGCTTGTAGACGGAATCTAGCCGGCGATGTTTGCGCCATCATTAGAGTACATGCCTTCTTAGAACAGTGGGGTTTGATCAATTATCAGGTCGACCCTGATAGCAGACCTACCTTGATGGGTCCGGCCATGACGGGGCACTTCCGAGTGACGGCGGATACTCCACGAGGACTAATACCCTTCCAACCCGCCGCCCCTGCCAATCTACGTAGTAATAGTGCACAAAGTGTCGCCGGATGGACCACAACCAGTAGTAACGTTGCTGCACCACCCGCACCTGGTATGGTTGGAACGAGTAGCAACGCCGCTGATGTTAAACTAGACGCCGGTATGGCAACTTCTCGCAATATATACCAACCAACGTCCTCAAGTAGTAGCAGTAGCAATGTCACTGCCACAACCACTGCGGGTACCAAACGAGTCAAAGATGATGAAGTAGCAGACACTGATGTTAAACGAACAAGACTCAATTGTCAAACATGTGGTGTTGAGTGCTCAAAACAAAGATATCACTGTGTACGTAAACCAGATCTGGATATATGCCCAAACTGTTACAGCGAAGGGCGATTCCCATCGGCCTATTTTGCTGCCGATTTCGTACAATTAGACGACAAACCAACCTCACTGACCGCAGATGGCAATACCAAATCGCGAGTAGAGCCGTGGTCAGATAAAGAATCGCTTTTGCTGTTGGAAGGTGTTGAAATGTATGATGATTGGAACAAGGTATCTCAACATGTAGGCAATGGTAGAACACCAGAACAATGTCTACAGCAATTTTTGGCCCTACCTATTGAGGATGGCTATCTAACTGGCAGCGGTGGCTTGGACGAGTTAGGTTTGATAGGAGGAAAATATGGCGATACGTCACCGTTGATGCCAGCTGATAATCCAGTATTGACGTTAGCTACGTTTGTTGCCGGGTTTGTCAAACCTTCAGTAGCCAAAGCTGCAGCTGATGCCGCTGTAAAGAAGATTGAGGACAGTCTAGGTAGTCGTAAAGCTGGGAAAGAAGCGGGCCATGGCATGGACACGGATGAAAAAGATGGTGCTCAGTCAGCCAATGGCAATGGTAAAGCGGAAGAAGATGGCGCGGCAGCAAAAAAGGAAACTGCAGAAGCAGCCATAGCCATGTCATTAGGGGCGGCAGCAGGGAAAGCATATAAACTATCGAGCCAAGAGGAGCGGGAGGCAGCACGTCTAGTATTCGAACTTTCATCATACCAACTCAGAAAGATGAAGTTAAAACTCGAATACTTTGAAAAGATGGAGGAGGCTCTAGAAAACGAACGACGTGACTTAGAACGGGAACGACAGAAACTATTTGCTGAGAGACAAGCATTCAGAAAGCATCAATTACTTTTAAACAATCCATCGACTGCCGTGGGCAGCTCCAGTAGTACGATGGGTAATAATAATAACATAAATTTAGGAGGATTGACCGGAGAGTACGGGCTTCTACCGCCGCATTCTGGCATTGCTGGAATGGCAATGTCTGGTATGATGGGAGTAGGGGTTATGAATGCACCGGTGATTGATCCTGATGAGTTTGCGAGAGGGCATCAGGGCGCTATGGATGCCTATTTGAACTTGTAGATGCCGACAATAGGAAGAGAATGGTGATAGCAGTTGCGGCAATTGACTATTTCAATAACTGGGATCGTTGGAGTCATACTATCTCGTACAAGTCATTGTAAACGACGGCTTACTCGTTTGCTGCTTTCCTCGCCTTATATATATATGTATATATATATATATATATAT
>QEAN01000051.1:0-28173 GCA_006535955.1 Synchytrium endobioticum | reverse complement strand
TATATATATATGACTAAATACGATGTTGATAAGGCGCAACAAACAAACGGGCGCTGGGTTAGAGTGATTATGAATCAAACATCGAGAAAGTCAGCGGCCATCAGCAGTTCCAATGCAATTTCATGCTCGATGGGAAAATTGGGTATATCGGAGGTCGCACTTGAGTACTGGACTTTATAGTACAAGTACTTGCAGACCTTTTCCACTATGATTGCCCTACTTGAACGTGTGATGTTGAGTCATGTCGATTGCGCAAGACATGACGGAGAGATACGGACTTCATATCACGTAATCTGATTTCATTTTGAATGGATTCAGTGAACTGGCCTATTGGAGTGTGGAGTCAGAACATGGAGCGGGAGAAGGATTGATTCTCCATGTTAGCAGGGACAAGAACACACTAGGATCTAATGATGGGTCGGATGTTTACCTGGAGAAGATAGCATGTTCTTCAAAGTACCGGATGCAAGAGCACATTTCCGCTCGATAATGAACTCGAATCCGTCTGACGATATTAGTTTTACTGTTTCAGCCATGTCGCCATCAATCCAAATGTGTGGTATCTAGGTGTGTAGAGACATGTACTCTGAACGAGAGCTATGACTGCAGTAACTAAGTCGCAGCCCTACACCCGTCCTATATCCGTCCTACACCCGCCCTAAACCGAAGCTCAAAGGCTCCAGCAACACTGTCGCCACCAAGCTACACAAGATGAAGCGAATAGTATCAAAGGCAATTGGCAGTGCCAGACCTTCAGCGGCTGCCATTAGTACGAGTACAATCATCCCATCCCATCGTCCATCCTCATTAGCCTGCAAAGCACTGGTCCGACCATTGGCCTTGGCCACACAGCCCAATCAGCAAGCTGCCGTCATTCCAAATCCACCAATCGCTCGTATGTCTCGTCTTGTGCATGTGCCTACGTCGCAATCTATACCAAGCACTAGCACTCTCGTCACCGGCTTCCGCGTGTGCCACAACTGATTCCGTCAACATCAAACTAGCATCCGGATTCGAAGAACGAATAATCAACAATGATCAAGGCCGACCCATATACCTCGACATGCAGGCGACTACCCCAATGGATCCAAGAGTACTAGACGCCATGTTACCATTCCTGACTCAGCAGTATGGAAACCCACATTCAAGAACTCACCAATATGGCTGGGAAAGCGAGCAAGGCGTAGAGCAAGCAAGATCTGTAAGCAATTTCCTCCTGCCCTGAGGCTTATTGCCCCTCTTCAACCAACGCTGTCCCAACAAAATAGCAAGTGGCGGATCTCATTGGTGCTGATCCCAAGGAACTAGTCTTCACGTCTGGCGCAACAGAGTGCAACAATATGGCTGTCAAGGGAGTAGCTAGGTTTTATAAAGGAAAGAAGAAGCATATCATTACTACACAAACGGAACATAAATGTGTCTTAGATTCCTGCAGAGTGTTGCAAGACGAAGGATTCAATGTCACCTATTTGCCCGTTAAACCCAATGGCTTGGTTGACTTGAAGGTACCTTCTATCTAGTCGCCTGATAGCCCCGCATTTGTTAAACCTTTATCGTAGGTCTTGGAGGAAGCTATTCAACCACAGACGTCATTGGTCTCCATCATGGCAGTCAATAACGAAATAGGGGTCATACAGCCATTGAAGGAAATAGGTGCTTTATGCCGCTCCAAGAAAGTATTCTTTCATGTAAGTATACTACTAATTAACGCTCGACCGAGTTGATGATACTCACCCAAGGGCTCACCCATAGACCGATGCAGCACAAGCTGTTGGAAAGATACCAGTAGATGTAAACGCCATGAACATCGACCTCTTGTCAATATCTGGTCATAAACTCTATGGCCCGAAAGGCATAGGAGCCCTTTACGTTCGTCGTCGTCCGCGAGTTCGTCTCGAACCACTCCAATCAGGTGGTGGTCAAGAACGAGGTCTTCGATCCGGCACCGTCCCAGCCCCATTAGTTGTAGGTTTAGGAGAAGCCTGTCGAATAGCCAAGGAGGAAATGGCTTACGATACAGCACGTATCAAAACACTATCCGAGAGACTGGTCAATGGCATAACATCGCAAGTAGATCATGTTATCAGAAATGGTGATCCCGATGCGTCGTATCCTGGTTGTGTGAATCTATCCTTTGCTTACGTAGAGGGCGAGTCGTTATTGATGGCCTTGAAGAAAATTGCATTGTCAAGTGGGTCTGCATGTACTAGTGCATCGCTGGAGCCTAGTTATGTGTTAAGGGCTTTGGGTGCTGACGATGAGACGGCGCATTCCTCTATAAGATTTGGGATGGGAAGGTTTACACAGGAACGGGAAGTGGACTACGCCATTGAGCGTGTCGTGCAACATGTGTCAAGGCTGAGAGAGATGTCGCCACTTTGGGAAATGGTGCGTAGGCTTGGTTGGTGGCTTCTTTCCTGAGGATGACATGCTCACACTCGAGTACACTCTCAACAGGTTCAAGAAGGTATTGATTTAAAGAGTATTAAGTGGGCTCAACATTAAACGTACTTGTTGGGCAAGATTGAACCGTCTTTTCTGTCTCATGTAGTTTTTCCTTTGTTTACGTATTCATAAGTATTTGCACAGTATCATAGTTCCTGCATAGTAATCAAATCTTGTCTAAATCGTACCTTACCGCATCTGCTCCCATCGAATATAGCTTTCACCGTGTTCTCATATCACCGAAAATGCGATACTGTGCTACTGCAGTGGCTCAGATGATAATTGTCTGGAGGAAGATCCCATGTCGCTGTGTGGAAAGTGTATGACAGGGTAAATGCATTTCGTACTTGATGAGGCCACTACTCGCGCCACGTTGAGCAGGTCCTCGGGTATGTGGGTTGGAATTTTTTAAACCCCGCTGCCGAGGATTCGGTGGCTTACTTCTTTCTTGCTCCCCGTCCGCTATACATAATCTATAGGAATGACGTCGAATTCCATAATAGACACTCATACTCGTAATCCCACTGCCGACATGCCATATGGCACAAACAAGCATCCAGATCATGACGACATAAATAAGTCGCGCGCAAGGAGCTAACGAGAAAGTTCATGGCTTGCTGGGTACGTCGCTGCTGGAATCGTGATCAACTCAGCACGTGCAACATGCTGCGAATCATTGAAAGCATGTTGGCTGGACTGGGTAGGCCGGTGGTGTTTAGAAGGACATCCCACTGGTTAGATCATAGTATGTTTATTTTATCCGATTCAGTTTTCGCTGGATCGAGCCATTGGTGCTGGGAATAGTAACCAATCTATAAATAAGTTAAATATGGCGTGGACTTTTTCTTCTTTGACACTCTGACTACGTGCTCGACAATCCTCTAAAGGTCAACGAGGAGCAAATCAATACTGGCAATTATGTCGAGCACAAGAGGCGTATATGGCTCGAGCTCCTGCAACCTAAATATTTTGAAAATGTTATAGTAGGCAGACAGTGCCGGTGTGATCGGAAGGCCCTTGTACCAATACCATTGCAGAACGCATTTAGTCAATGATACTCGGCAACGGCTTGACGATCTCGCGCCATATCGCTGATTCAATATTTGTAGTCTTGAATCGGGTGAAACGGGCGCGTTTCTGTATGGACGCGTAGTTTCATGTAGTCGGCATGGTTGCCATATCATACCATATTTGTATCTATCGGAATCTCGTATACAGCAATCTCTGCTCTTCTTTATCTGTTTCGGCGTGTTCCGAGTTCAACCGGACTTTGACATTACCGAAGGACCGCATCTGCATTCTGCCAACTGAAACATCATCTAGACTACGTAGAAAGGCAAGAAAGGTATGTATGCATCAAGATTGGATGACGCGTATACGCACATACGAGTCACATCGTCGTTACTGATGTTCGTTACTATCATTGCGACGTGTCTTCTTCATGCAGTCTGAATTGCCAAATTTTTGACAAGCTTCAAATCACCCTCATCAAACGGAAGAAGCCCAAATAGGAAGCCTCTACTCTCATATTTATACTACTCCAACTAAACTACTCATATAGCCATGGCCGATATTCCAAAAGGTACTGGGTCTTGTGATTTGTAGTCGCATTGGATTTGGGTTTCCATCTAAAGAATGACTGAGACTGCACACAAGTCTAACACTACCTACAACACATAACTGCAGGTAATGCCGTCAACGGTGCCAAGCTATTCAAAACTAGATGTGCTCAGTGCCACGTCTGCGAAAAGGTCAGACATCTTGAATTAAGTTCGCCATGTGATGCAGCAACATTCCACTAATGGACAACGACCACCCACTTCCGAACCTCTTCCGACCTTCAGACATCAACCCTTTACTTTCATGCATAGGACGGCGCACACAAGGTCGGTCCTAATCTGTTCGGCCTCCTTGGCAGAACATCAGGCACATCACCAGGTTTCCAGTACTCTGCTGCAATGGAAAAGAAGAAAGTGTTGTGGGATGAAGAACAAATGTTTGTGTATTTGGAAAACCCAAAGAAGTTTGTACCTGGTACTAAAATGGTGTTTCCCGGATTCAAGAAACCACAAGATCGTGCTGGTATGTGTTGCTTTCGATTGATGAAGTGGAATGGGAGCTTGATGCTTACGAGTTGGATTGTAGATGTTATTGCATACCTCAAGGAAGCTGGAAGTGCATAGACTACCATCTTAACGATTCATTGTATGAATAATTCAGTTCACCGAGATGCCCTTCATATTTTGCCATACTTTGTATTCTCGTTGACGATTCCCTCTCTACTCCCTTATTTGTTCCACATCGCTTACATGGGTTGAGGAGAAAAAGTTGGGCTCGAGAGACAAGCAGGACATGGCACCTATAGAATAGAATTACCGCTGTTGCTTGTAGTTTGCACGTCACCATGTGTCAATCAAGCCTAGTCGCTGTCACTTCTCAGTTTGGTGTAGTCCACTAAAACCTACCACTTTGGGGACTATCAACCGTTGTTTTTTCCTGCCGACGAAAGCTACGCATTGACCAGGGCGCCATCGTACTGAAGTATGCACTGCGCTTTGTTTCTTGCTTTCTGTTGCCGGTTGGTCCGTATGCGATAACATGGCGTGGCCATATGTAGCTACAATCATTTGAGCTATCTTTGGATCGGACTATACAGGTGATGCATGAAGAAAAGAAAGGCATACCACTAGCACATCCTTCTTCGCGGCTCCTTCAGTTCCTTCACCAACAAAACCCGGCCCAGTCAGGCGCTCGCTCGCTCAAACTTTAATTATAACTACAGCACCTGCAGTGGCGATCAACAACTAGGAGGGAGTCCGCCAACTTACAGTAAGATTACAAAACATATATACGTATATGTACACATATCTCACACAACGGCGCCAGCAGCACCAAAAGCGCAACAGCATCAGCAGCCAATGTCAAAAGTCACGACCAATCCAATACCAATCAGTGTCCAGCCATTGATTGACCTGGATCCGTACTTAGGACCACATAAAGGCGCATTGGAATGGAGGTATGCGCAATGAGTACATGCATGCATACATCTGGGGTGACGATCGTGTTGACCAACACATCGTTGGGGTGTATCATCAACATCTGGCAACCAGAATATGCTCGCATGTCACTACTCCATATTGACAACTATACCTCATACATATATAACCAGGCAATCACTCGCAAGAGACTGGGTCTCAAAAATCATACAAGCCGAAGGGAGTTTGGACAAGTTCACCACTTCCTACCAACAAATGGGCTTGAATGTCGTCGACGGAGGAATCCGCTACCGCGAATGGGCTCCCGGTGCAGTCTACGCTGCCTTGATGGGAGATTTCAGTTGAGTGTTGCTACCAGCGTTTCCTGTTGATCGACGTGACGTGTCCCAATAACGCTGATTCCGATGCCGATGCACCAAAACATAGATAATTGGGACGGATCTGCTCATCCAATGAAACGTAACGAGTATGGTACCTGGGAGTTATTCTTGCCCAACAAACCTGATGGGAGTCCGGCCATACCACATAACTCGAAAATCAAAGTATCTTATTGTATCGACGACCCCAAGAGCTATCACTAATGCGGCTCTCCCGTCTCCTCTCTCTATAGCTAACAATGGCGACACCATCAGGAGAGCGAATTGATCGTATACCTGCCTACATAAAACGAGTTGTGCAAGATCTATCAGTATCACCTGTTTACGAAGGTGTATTTTGGAATCCCCCCAATCCATACAAGTTCAAGAATGCATCACCACCAAAGCCTTCCAACCCAAAGATTTATGAAGCTCATGGTACGCTTCCAAGCATCCTATCGTACCAATTGACGGTGTTTTGCAGATTTCACTTTGACGCCTCCCCTGCCCACACCAGTCGGAATAGCATCCCCGGAACCAACTGTAGCAACTTACGCAAACTTTACCAAAAACGTTCTCCCTCGAATTAAGAAACTGGGATACGATACCATCCAACTCATGGCAATCATGGAACATCCATATTATGCTAGTTTCGGATATCAAGTGTCTTCATTCTATGCATCAAGTTCACGATATGGAAATCCAGAGGAATTGAAGCAGTTGATTGATACCGCCCATGGATTGGGACTTACGGTTTTATTGGATGTTGTGCATTCACATGCGAGCAATAATGTTTTGGATGGGTTGAATAACTTTGATGGAACGAGTAAGTTTCTGGTATGATCGCGATTGAAAGCTCTGGGAAGACACATGTCGTTCAATTGCTCATCGGCAATCATTCAGCACATCAATACTTTCATGATGGTGATAAAGGACGACATGAATTATGGGATAGTAGGTATGTAACCTTCTATCAAATTGAATTTGCAGTGAGCCGATGAGTCTTTTTCCCTTTGGGACAAACTGAAATCCATGTCGTACTTGCAGGTTATTCAACTATGGCCATTACGAAGTCATTAGATTCCTCCTTTCCAACCTTCGATATTGGATTCGGGAATATGGTTTCGATGGGTTTAGATTTGATGGTGTTACTTCAATGTTGTACTTACATCATGGTATTGGAACTGGCTTTTCTGGAAACTATGGAGACTACTTCGGTGACAGTGTTGACATGGAAGCTGTTACTTATTTGGTCTTGGTAGGGTATGAGACCGTTTGATCGCTTTTTTCACTGTTAATACTGACCCGTCAACGAATAGGCAAATGCAGTCATGAAGCATTTACATCCTCATATCACTACCATTGCTGAAGGTACACTGTGTGATTGAGGTGTTCTGGCCGGCAATTCAGAGGCTTCATGTTTCCCTTTTTTGCTGACTGTAGATGTATCTGGAATGCCAACCATCTGTCGACCGGTCTCAGAAGGTGGCATGGGCTTTGACTTCCGCCTTGGTATGGCTATTCCTGATATGTGGATCAAATTATTGAAAGAAGTCAGGGTATGGCGTCCTTACCAAGTCCACTATCAAAGTTTGTGCTCAATTCAGTTTTCGCTCATATGTGCGCCCAACCATCAGGATGAAGATTGGGACATGGGCAACATTTGTCATACTCTCACAAATCGAAGATGGAAGGAAGGGACTATCGCATATTGTGAATCACACGATCAAGCACTAGTCGGTGATAAAACTTTAGCTTTCTGGCTTATGGATAAGGAAATGTATGATTACATGTCGGATTTGAGTCCCTTGACTCCAATTATTGATCGAGGCTTGGCTTTGCATAAGATGATTAGGTATCTTGGTATCGCTCTTTAATTGCCTCCTAACTTTCGTTTGGTCACTGATGACATTTTATTATGTTAGGCTTCTTACGAATGGCTTGGGAGGCGAAGGATACCTCAACTTTATAGGTAATGAGTTTGGACATCCAGAATGGTTGGATTTTCCTCGAGCTGGTAATGGTAACAGGTACGTTTGTGATGTTGCAACTCTTGAAATATTCGGATATTTCCTTTTCTGAGTTAAATGTTCAACATTTGACAAATCACAGCTTTCACTATGCGCGACGACAATACAATCTGGCGGAGGACAATCTACTACGATACAAATATTTGAGCAACTTTGATGCAGCCATGCATGCGTTAGAATCTCATTTTCACTGGTTGTCATCTTCACAGGCGAGTTCATAACATATTGAACAAGTGATGTTAGATGTTCTACCTCATTCATAAGACCAATTAGTGGGTAAGTCTCGAACACCAGTCAGACAAGCTCGTCGTCTTTGAACGAGGTAACCTTCTTTGGGTCTTCAACTTCCATCCAACAAAATCATATTCCGACTATCGCGTCGGTACGCAATGGGCCGGTAAATATAAAGTAGTATTGAATACAGACTCGAAGCAGTTCTGTGGACATGGTCGTATTGATGAGTCCGTGGAACATTTCTCCACTCCGGAACCTTGGTGTGGGAGAGATAATTACCTGCAGGTGAGTATCGGGCTCTTATGGCTGTTTTTGTCTACGTCTGTGCTGAGTCAGGTGTATCATAGCTTTACATACCAAGTCGTTCCGCATTTCTATTGTCGCACACATGAAATTCACGAGTGTGCATTATTAAGATGACCAGTGTTTATGTATTAGTTGTGAAATATTTTAATAAAAACACCATTAGTATAATCATTATTGTTAGTTTGTACAATTGCGCGATGTTTGTACGAACCTGCATCATCGCCTGAATCAAGTGCGACTGCTAAAGCACCCTCATGTCCAACAAATAATGGCCGACATTCCCTCCGCCTGCACCTCCCAGCATCAAGACTACATCCATCGCCCCCAATACCTTGTCCGTCACCTCGAAACCTTGGTAGGTTACCATGACAAGGCCAAGAGTAGCAGATGGAACAGGTATAAACGGAAGCAGCGTGCTCTGCACGAAATATATATGAGCATACGGGGTAGTGGTACAAAGGATGACACAGTTGTAATCTGGGGGAATGGAAACTTCACCAGTCTGGGGAGAGAGCAGGGGGCGCCGACCAAGGCACTGAAGAGACACGCCAGGCGATATACGCAGATCATTACTTATGATGAGTATATGACGTCTCAGCGTTGTTCTCATTGTGCACAAAGGGGTGTACCGGAGGCGGTGGCTGACGACCCGAGGCTCAGTGGGTATGCGAGAGCACAAGGGAAGAGTGGCCATGTGCTGATGGCGAAGCGCTCTCGTGCCAACAGGTATGTGTTATTCGCAGAATCTATTGGTTTGGGCTTGAAGTGCTCTAGGTATGGGATAGAGACTACAATGCAGCCAGGAACATCCTGTACTGCTTCCTGTATGAACGCGCCTTTGCTGAGCACCCTTGTCCGTTCAAGCGCGTATACTTCTGTCTGTTAAAAGGTCTGATATGATCGCGATGCAAGTCTGTGTGTCAAGTAATATGCAACATTGCTTAAATTTAACAATATTTCACAATAGTATCTTTTAACCTTTAAACAAGGTATAAATTTATAAAACAGAAAGCACCCTAACTACGGGAAGGTCATGCTAACTGCCCAACCCAGTGACCACTGGGATGTTGGTTCCGCCCCGTACCCTCCTGCAGTAGGATACGAACCTGTGACCCTTTTGAGGGAGTCACAGTTAAGCAGAGACCCATTTAAGTACCACTAAGCAATGCGAACATAGCTTGTGGTGGTCGTAGGAGTCGGAGGCAATCCCTGTGAAGGATGGTGCGAATGGTCGGGGGTCCCTGCCAACGCTTCGTTACGGTGTTTTATACCTCACAACCTCACGTTACGATCGCTTTATAATCATATCGTGAGGTGCAGTGCAACTGTACAATACTTCATCCACTTTCTACTGATTCTACAATGGTAGCATGCAATGCGTCATGCCATCACGACCTTATACTCGTTATACTCAGCAGCACCATGCGTTTGGTGTTCAGCATTTTCACTGTTTTCTCGAATTGTGTAGTCACATTTAACAGTGCGGCATCCTCTTCCCCTCTATCGGTATCTAGTGCCCTTTTGTCTCGCCATGCCCGTCGCACGTACATTGGCGTGCTGCAACTATGCTCACTGCAGTCTCTTGTCATAGGTACAACAGGACCCCGTAAGCCACGAACGTCGGGCCTCGGATCCAGATGGAAGTCCACAAGCGACCCGCGAAGAAGGCCAAAGCGCAGGTACCCCATCGCTCTTCATCCCATTCACAGCCCGACCAGCTGACCAATGCACTCCCTTCCGTAGCATGCCGCCGTGGCATCCCGCACATCAGATACCACAAATGCTGTCTCCAACGGTCCTGCACCTCGCGCGCCACCCTCGCAATCCCAAATCGATGACCACCCAAGCATCATCCATGCCGTGCCACCTGACCTCCACACGCAGATACGACACGACTCAAGACGAATGCCCTATGACGACTTTATCGCCAAGTACCTCACGGGCATGCATGTCACAATGCGACAGTTGCTGCTCGTTTTTGGGTTCACGGCTGACGCTTCCACGCCTGATGGGGAGTTAGCCGAGTCCTTCAAGTTTGTGATTGACAAGCTCAATGCAAGGAGGCAGCCGCTGGAACGTAAGCTGTCGGATGTGGCGGAGTAGTGTGACAGCCGGTGTTTGACACCATGATGAGAAATCGTTGATATTAACAACGTCGACGACATAGTCACGTTGCTCAAGGAGTCGAAGAAGATCCTGGTGCTGACTGGAGCTGGTGTGAGTGGTTGCGCCGCCAGGCATCAGTCGGACGAGTGAGCTGCTGAAACTCTCCGCTCGTGGCATCTAGGGGTCGGTCAGCGCCGGGATCCCAGACTTCCGTTCCGTCAACGGCATATACTCGCGCCTCTCCGAATTCGCCTTGAACGATCCCCAGGAGATGTTTGGTGCGTTCCCGCTCCACGCGCCCCCCCCCCCGTTGCCGTCCGCTCACACAGTCAATCCGCAGACATTGAATACTTCCGCTCCTCGCCGCAAACCTTTTACTCCTTCGCCAAGGAGATCTACCCATCGAACTTCAAACCAACGCCCTCCCACATGTTTATCAAGCTGCTCCAGGACCGCGGCCAGCTGCTGCGCAACTACACCCAGAACATCGACACGCTCGAGAACGAGGCGGGCATCACCGCGGTGATTCAGTGCCACGGCTCGTTTGCCACCGCGCGGTGCATCAGCTGCGGGTATGCGGTGCCGGGGGAGCAAATCAGGGCCGACATCTTCGAACAGGTGTGTGTGTCTTTTTCTTTTGTCGCCTGCACGGGGTGTTCGTTTGTGGGGGGGTAACTCTCGGGGGTTCGTGCCTAGCGAGTGCCATGGTGTCCCATGTGTTCGGACGCGGATGAAGGGATCCTCAAACCCGATATTGTCTTTTTCGGCGAATCGCTTCCGTCAACGTTCGACAATTACTTTGCATCTGACCGCACGCAAGCCGACCTGCTGCTCGTCATGGGCTCGTCACTCAAAGTTGCACCAGTGGGAAACGTCATGAACAAGCTGCCCCATCATGTGCCGCAGATTCTAATCAATCTAGAATCGCTGCCGCATATGAGCGGATTTGATGTCCAACTATTGGGTGATTGTGACGAGATTGTAAAGTATTTGTGTACGAGGTTGGGATGGGAATTGCCAGAACCTCGTGGGTGGAGTAAGGAGACTAGAGTCCTGGACAAGTGGAGTGAATTTGTGGAGCCGAACAAGTGTGAGATATGTCTTGTGTCTCTGCATAGCATCCTGATGTTTTGCTCCAAATCTTTTAATTTCTAGACGTCTTTGGAAAGGCCTTTTTCGGTATACGAGGTGGAAAGACAATCGTCGTTGGCGATAACACTAATGGGAATATCAGTGGCAGCGCTAGTGCAACCAACAAGTCAGATCAAGCCCAAGAAACATAAATAAACAAGTATATAGAGTTTTGTGTGATAGAGTTTGTTTTCCTCATGCTGGCCTGTGTTTGCTTTGTGAGCATACAATAAGCGCTGCTGTGGTTGTCATCTGCGACAACACACACACAAACGCACACACACACACAAGTTCCGAAATACCTACAGTCACAATCAAGTGCCAAAGGTTATATATGCTACAAATCACATATTGCCAGTGTCTGAAATGCGATTTATTAGTTATGTTCGTAGTTAATGAATTAAGTAGGATAGGCTTTGAAGCAATAAATTATTCAATAAGAGATCAACGATTGCTGTTTCGGTAATTAGATATGAGCGTCCAAAAATCAATCAGACTACTACGTAGGATGCGTACAGAACTGTCTTCCAAAATGAGAATCTCGCCCTATGTACCTATATGTGACTACTACTACCAATCGTACTATATCCTTGCAGATACTTCACCATGCATGGCAAAGACACGATGCAATATTTCTACAAATTCCTTTGCTTTTGATCCTGATTGCAAGTCGTCAGCTACACTGCATACAGCAGTGAAGAGTTTCTGCAATGATTCCCTGGTGATTTCATGCCGTATCTGTTGTGTATCGAGCAGTGCAGTTTGAGCGCTGCTTCGTCGAGATGACTCGTGTGGAAAGGTTTGATCTCGTGGAGACTCTCGACAAAGGTGAATCAACTCCTGGGTATTTTTGATGGGTGTCGATGATCCAAATTCTTGCTTCGTCATAGTAGCAGATGCTCCGTGCGGTGGTGTTTGGCAGAATGTGGTGTTGGAATTAGCGGTGCTAACTTCAGCTGCTGGTGATAAATGCAGACTGCTGCCAGTGGACGATAGTTTCGGGTCTTGGCGTGTCCAAATTCGTAAATGATCTGGTCGTTTGACTGGTGCAGCAGGTTCTTGTTGTAGTGCCATTTCAACATCTGTATCTGTTACCAGTGGTAAAGGAGTAGTACTGTTGGCCGTCTTGTTGTTGCCTTCACAGATACCAGCTACATAAGGCGTGATAAGGGGGGATTCAGCAGCGACCAGCGTTGCTAGTGACACTGGTGGCGAGATCGGCGATACAATACCATCATTAGCACAACCACAAATGTCCAGTTCATCATAATCATTAATGTAGTCACAACCTAATACCAGCATCTTTTCCAACAGTTGTATGCCCTTTGGTCCCATTCGTCTCAATTCAGATTGTACATGTTTCAATGTGGCGGCTTTGGATTTGAACCACCTAAAACTAGTTTCTGCATCGGTCATCGTAACGGCTTCTGGCGTATGAATCAATCCGGCAATTATTGTCAATCTTGGTACTGCAAAGATGACAGATGGATCAAGTTCTGCTAATTGAGATTGCTCGATGAGGCGTGTTTCTAGTGCTCTCACGATTGTTTCTGACATCAGCACCTGGTGAAGGGGGTTTGTTGAGTTGGTTGATACGAGGAAAAGCGCCATGTCATGGCCACTGTCAATATACCAGCCGGCGACGGATTAAATATTTCAATAAGCAAAGGGACTTACTTCGAACATCTCAGTTTCATCATCGCTTGCTGGACGACCTGAATAAGTAACAGCAAAGTAACAAAAGCAAATATGTTGTTCAAAAGCGGCCCAAGCACGATCGAAATCCGTGAGTACTGGTTCCAAATCAGTATATGGTGGGCTAGTACCTTTATTGGTGGCTCTCGTACGGAATACAAATCGTAATGCTTCAATGGAAGCACATAGGTTTCTAGCTGGTTGGGTCAATTCGGCAGTAAATGCCTCGATGCCGCGAATTCGAAATCCTCGCGCCAATGCTTGGGCAGCAAATAGTATATTTTCAGAGAATCTACCATCTAATTCTCGTTGGTCTTCTGGTGGTAGACGGTTTCTGTAGGCTCTGTCTGCTCGAATACTGGGATCACAGTCCCTGTATGTAAGGAAAACGGAGTCTAGTACCATTCGCTGGGCGCGATGAACGTTTTCACACCTAGTCGGAGTTGTTCAATGTAAGTACCTAGGTGCTGGGGAGGAAAGCGACACAAGGCGTGTGACCACGTTGACATGACAGGTATCATGGCTGAACTTACTTGTTCCTGAATTGAGCTGACGCAGGATCACGGACACGGTGGAGGATTTTGATAGTTCTACTAAGATATTCATCTTTGGGGAAAAGGATGTTAGGATTTGGGTAAAATGTGATGCACACAACTTTGTTGTGATGTGGTGTGGACACAAGACGGACACGGGTAGGAAGTAGATCAGGGCATGGCAAGTATAGGCATTGCCATGCCAATGTCCATGGACATATCCGTGTGGACACAAAGCAGCACAAGAGTGTATAACTTACCAGCATGCCAGAATAATGATAAGGGAGCCGTCTCGACGAGTCTAATTCTGGAAGCTCTTTTCCAAACCTTGTATTGGAAGATAGAAGCGATATTGCTGGATGAAGGGGGGATATTTGGGTTGTTTAGTCTAGCAGAATGGTGATTACGACGGCTGGTTGACGGGGTAGTTGGAGAGTTTGTTTCATTGGCCGAAGGTGCAGAAACTGGCGGTTGTTCCATGATGAATAGCTTGTGTATAGGATGAAGACGGTCACTTGTATGGTGCAAATGGTCGTATCTATATGTGCTCCGTATGGATCTATTGTCGAATGGGGAGCAACGTATTCTTTTTTGGGAGTGTTTTTGGGCGAGTGTGGAGTGTCTTGGCGAGGAGTCGATCATGTACGCCTACTCTGCATACGCGGACGAGACCAAATGAGCTTGCTTGGACCATCGCTGAGATGCACCATGAGCGACGAGAAGCGAGCGGGCGGCCGCGTGGTGCAAGCTTTGTCACCGCCCATGCAATATCCTTTATCGCGCCTTTATCGTGCATTGCGCTCGGTGTGTCCGTCCGCTCCAGGCCGACGCGCAATGCATAGTGGTGCCACGCCATGTAGGCCGTGGACAATTCTACCGTGGACGATCTTTGTGCATAGGGCCCATAGTGACCCGCCACTAATGACCACTTCTGTGTGCTTGGCGAGGAAGAAAAAAACCCCCAATATTGTAGCTACGGTATCTGTCGTTTGCTCCCAGGCTCAGCACTGGATACACCATCTTTGTCTTCAGCAGCTCGTTGCATCCTGGTGAATTATGTAATTCGGCGCGAGGCATGGCATGGCGATCGACGGCCGTTCTTGGATCCCAGTGCACGAAAAGGGCTGTGAGCCAGGGCTATCGTCGTGCGACTGAATCCGTTAAGCCTCGCCGGCGCCTGTCCAGGGGGCCGTGGTTCTCCGTGGCCGTCCGCTGGCTGGACGATAGGAAACTCGTCGGGGCCTGTCAAAGCTCAGTCACTCACTTCTTACTCAGCGATACTTCTATCAGGATACTCGGCGACGTAATCGTAAAGCATCCACGCACTGCATCCTCGTCAGTGCCCGGCATCCTTCACGTATCCACTATCCGGCAACGATGCTTGTCAGGGCTGCTTGCTCGCCGATAAAGGCGCAAACGCATCTGCGCAGAGCACTAGCAACTGCGTCCCCATCAGTGACTCAAGGTACGAGAATCGCCTGATGGACATCCAGTAACCCTCTGTATCTCGCTTTTGCCGCTGATGCCTACATACAATATCAACGTCCATCAGACATGATGGGCACCATCGCCAAGACTAGTGACAGGCCAAGGCTATTGCTCCTTGGGTCCGGCTGGGCTGGCACTAGTATGCTTAAAAGGTACATTTCCTTCATTGCCGCCTTCAATGTCATGCCTGATGTATTTGCTAAAACTCTGACGTCGCCGCTACACAAATACTCTGCTTACGCTAAATGGTAATTACCATCATCAAATGCAGATTGAACAAAGGAATCTTTGACGTCTACGTGGTCTCGCCCCAGAATTACTTCTTGTTTACGCCTCTGTTGCCGGAAGCCACTACAGGCACCGTTGAAGCACGTAGTCTGCTTGAATCCATGAGGCGCATTTGTGATAAAAGAAAGGCTCATTATCTGGAAGCTTCCGCGTTAGGTTGGTTTTTTGTCCCCACGTCCACGAAAACCGCACGTCTGCTCATAATACCTACCTACCGCATCAATACGTACAGATATCGACGTGGACCAGAAACAAGTATTGTGTCAAAGTGCAGATGGTGCGAACTTCAGAATGTCATACGACTTATGCGTCATATCCGTCGGTGCCACCAGTAATAGCTTCGGGGTCAAGGGAGTGATCGAAAACACTCACTTTTTGAAGACTATCAGCGATGCCCGCAAAATACGTCATGAGATAGGAGCAACTCTAGAAGCCGTATGTATCCTCCCCGGAGTATTCTGGCTTTTTCACAGCGGAACACCACTAGGCATCCTTACCAGACGTGTCCGAACAAGAGAAAAAAAAGCTACTCTCGTTCGTCATTGCTGGTAGGCAAAAGGTTAGGGCGGGCAAGAGTACGCAAGGAAACTGATGAGCTACATACACTACAGGTGGTGGTCCAACTGGAGTGGAATTTGCCGCCGAACTGTCCGACTTTCTGGTTGAAGACATCCGTCGATTGTTCCCAGTATGCGGCGAGGAAACACATTTCCGAAATTCGAGTTTTTCATTTTCTTCTTTTGCTGTAGGAACTAGCCCCCTATGTCCAGATTACGATCGTCGATCTGGCTGATCACATTCTCAACACCATGAGCGCACGACTCTCAGAATACGCTGAGAAACGATTTAAACGGTGAGTAAAACGACGCACGTCCTTGTCTTCTGTCACAAATTGACATTTGGACCATGTTAGACAAAATATTCGAGTTCTGACAAAGACCAAAGTCGTGGAGGTGAAGCCAAATGTATTACTATACAAACCTCGGGATGCCGATCCAGAAGAGCCACCGCAAGAGTTACCTTTTGGTGTTGCCGTATGGGCGACTGGCATAGGAATGCGAGAATTCACTCAATCTTTGGCCAGAAAGTTGCAACAACAGAAACACGCAAAATCAATCATTGTGGACTCTAGACTACGGGTTGTTGGTGGAAATGTGTGTTATTACAAAAACGGACGTGCATCATAATGGCCGAATCTGACTATTGCTCAATAGTCCCTATATGCTATGGGGGATTGTGCAACAATCGAAAATCCAGCACTTCTCAACGTCGTCACAGACTATGTGCACAAAAAGGGTCAGTCAACTTTGACCTATCAAGAATTTGACAAAATTGCCCGGGATTTGGTGCAGGAGTATCCCATCCTGGAGCTGCATCTAAAAAAACTCTACGAGATGTTTGACAAATATGTGTGTAATGCGTACCAAGGAATCTCTTCCACCCATGTTGGTCTTCAATTTGCTCATACCTCAAACAATCAGGATCATGACAAGCAAGGCCGATTGACTGATACGAGAATTACAGTACGCCATCAAGTCTGTGAGCGTCAAGAGTTTTAATTCAAAGATTTTTTGTAATTAGGAGATGCTATCCGAAGTTGACAAAAAGCTGACCTCTTTTCCAGCAACGGCGCAAGTCGCATCTCAAGAAGGCAAGAATGAGATATTCATAATGTATCATCATCTAGAGATTGCAACTGATTCATTGATAGTTAGGCACCTACCTAGCTCGTCACCTGAACAAGATGGCGAGCACAGGCATATCACCCTCCAATGTAACTGAATGGAAGGAAAAAGAGAATACACTGCCTCCCTTCAAATGTGGGCAAACTGAATGGCCCCCATCGCGATTTGTGCTGCTGACATTACATCATGTAGATAAACATCTTGGAACCTTCAGTTATATCGGAAGACAGACGAGTATTTTGGATTTGGGAAAAAATGATCAGGGACTAGGTGGCTGGGCCGTTTTTTGGCTGTAGGTGTTTTAAATCAATTTGCCTTGCGCTACGCTTTCACATCCGACTTTATGGTCTTTCCAATCTAGGTGGCGAGGAGCTTATCTCTCAAGACAGGTGCGTTGAAAGACACTATGTGTCTTTATCGACCAAGTCCCAACCACGTCCTGTTAGGTGTCCTTACGAACTCGTGCGTTGCTTGCGCTCGACTGGACAAAGGTACGTCTACTTGACTGCAGAACGTGCCAAGTGCGACCTCAAACACGCTCGGTTAAAAATTTAGGCTTTCCTGTTCGGGCGAGATGTCAGTCGGTTTTGAAAGATATCCAGAGTATGATAGAATGGCATTCATATAGACGACCCGCACATACGCCGCCATCGATGTGGCATATTGATAGATTTTTGCAATAAATCGCGTATGGAGCCTGTTTGCGTAGTTGTCCGTCCCAAAGTTTAAATTCCCAAGTGCAGCCTTCCACCGACCACAGCAGACGAAGCAGACTCCAGACTCCCCACTGGTAGCTGCAGGTACAAGCACTTAGTCGCCCAAATGCCCCCGCAGAGGATAGTACAGTCCTCACGACATTTCCTCATTCAACTCCAAACTCAATCCATACGGGCTCGACACTATCAAACACGTGCACTACAGATTGCGCAACCCCAAAAATCACGTAGCTTTCCCTCA
This sequence comes from Synchytrium endobioticum, assembly GCA_006535955.1. Lineage (NCBI taxonomy): Eukaryota > Fungi > Chytridiomycota > Chytridiomycetes > Synchytriales > Synchytriaceae > Synchytrium > Synchytrium endobioticum. Next base: position 9,923 of record QEAN01000051.1, on the reverse strand, counting down.
TTATGGATCATAGGAACCACAACCCTGGCAATCGGCGCACTCATATTCACAAAAGCGTCTAACGCCGCTATATCCCTCGAACATGAATTCACACCAACACATCCAGATCACTCACAGCCACCCGCACCACTGATACCTGCCGTACCGTCCAGTTCGCCAGATGCTCCTAAATCATTCAAGTCTCCTCCTGGCACGACTGCCGCTGTTGAAGAAACCAGGAGGAATGTCATTGGAAAAGTTGAAGATATCGATGTAAAGAACTTGCCAGTGTATGAGTATGGAGATGGAGATGAGAAGAAGCCAAAGTTGTTGATTTTGGGATCTGGTTGGGCTGCTACTAGTTTGATCAAATCGTGAGTCTTTGACCAAACAATGTGCGGCGCTTACCTGATACGACTTTAGGCTGACACCTGGACATTACCAAATCTGTGTACTATCCCCCCAAAACTACTTTCTATTTACTCCGCTGTTGCCAGAAGCTTGCACTGGCACGGTAGAAGCTAGATCTTTACTTGAGGTAGGGCAAAAACGATACCACTGCAGTCGGCCATCCGCGTGTTTCGCACCCCTTGGGTTTGCTGTAATAGCCTTGACCGCCGTATTTGAAATAGAGCATGAGGAAAATCTGTCACAAGAGGGAAGCCAGTTATCTAGAGGCACAAGCATTAGACCTGGATGTTGACAATAAAGAAGTAGTATGCCAAGGCCGAGACGGACGAAACTTCAAGATAGGATATGATATATGTATTGTTGCGGTTGGTGCCACTAATCAAACGTTTGGTACCGACTCCTGCTCTGTCTCAATGATTTGTTGCGCTTACGAGAATCTGTAGGTGTACCTGGCGTCAACGAAAATGCTATATTTTTGAAGACAATTGGAGATGCTCGGAGAATTCGGTATGCTATTGGATCGAATTTGGAAGCTGTGAGTGTTGGTAGTAGCTGATCATTGTGCTCTCAACTCACATGAACCGAATTTGATCAGGCCGCTCTTCCTACCGTCACTGAGGAGGAGAAGAAGAAGTTACTGTCGTTTGTGATTGCGGGTATGTGTGGGGGTACTGTTTCTACACCATTTGACTACCCTACTCCACTTTATTGTCCCACTCTTCAATTACTCAGGAGGTGGCCCGACCGGTGTTGAATTCTCAGCAGAACTCTCCGATTTTATTAATCAAGATGTTCGTCGTCTATTCCCAGTAAGACAACTAACAGACGAAAAAATGAATTGTCAAGTATGAATGAGCTGACCAATACAACTCTCTAGGAACTCATGGAATATGTGCGAATCACTGTTGTCCAATCAGCTGATCATATACTGAATACAATGGCTGCTCGGCTGAGTGCGTTTGCGGAATCAAGATTCAAAAGGTCAATTGCCCGACGATTCATGTATTTCATACAGCACCTAATATGCCAAAACCCATTTAGGCAAAATATAAACGTCTTGACAAAATCGAGAGTTGTCGCTGTTGAACCAAACTGTCTCAGATATCGAAAACGTGACGCGGATCCAAAGTCAGAACCGGAAAGATTACCCTTTGGAATATGTGTCTGGGCGACAGGTATTGGCATGAGAGACTTTACTAAACGCTTGACCGATAAACTGGCGGCTCAGCAGCATCGTAAATCCTTGGTCGTTGACAATCGGTTGAGGCTTCTTGGTGCCGAGGTACGTACCACCTCAGTCAAACGATGTATTTTATCCTTGACTCAAAGGAACAAGGCGAAGCGGGTGCGTAACTGGGGCTCTTGATAATTAGAACATTTATGCAATGGGCGATTGCGCAACCATTGAGAATCCCGCACTGAGCAAACTCGTTGAAGAACATATTCGACAAACCGGCCAAGATAAATTGACATACGAGCAATTTGGAGCTGTAGCAGCTCACGTCATACGTGAATATCCGTCTGTGGCTGTTCATCTGGAAAAATTGGGAGATCTGTTCACGAAATATGTAATGTCATTCTCGAAACGACGCATAGAAGTAGTTTCCACTTTCATTTACGAGCACATTTTTCAATGGTGACAATAGGATTATGACAAGAGCGGGACATTGGATATTGAGGAAATTCAAGCCATGCTGACAGAAGTAGATAACAAGTTGACATCATTACCACAAACGGCCCAAGTAGCTTCTCAAGAAGGAGTGTACTTGGCACGTAAGCTCAATAAGATGACGGAGTTTGGGCACTTGGGAGTAACACCAAAAGACTATGGTGATTGGGTAAAAACCGAGAATACACTACCTGCCTTCCGATGTGAGCTTTCACTTCCCTGACACAAAGGTGATGATGTAGTTAACCGGTTATGTTTGAATTTTCGGATGTAGACTCACACTTTGGAACGTTCAGCTATGTTGGTGGTGAAACAGCTGTATTAGATCTAGAAGGGGGATGGGGGTGAGTAGCATTTCCCCAAAAGATTGCAAATACTTTGCGGGTCTAGCTTAATGAGCACTGCCCCTTCATTTCCCAGATCGGGTGGGCTAGGTGGCGCGAGTGTCTTTTGGGTATGGCGAGGAGCCTATCTCTCTCGTCAAGTGTCATTCAGGACAAGAATTCTGCTGGGTCTCGATTGGCTCAAGGTACACACCTCTGCGCCTCATGTTACTAATCACAGTAATCGTTTCTCACGTCACTACCTCACTTGAGACCGCCATGTTTGGACGTGACGTGTCAAGGTCATAGACTTTTATTGGCCGTGAATACTGGTATACCTTGCACAAAGACTTCTAGTTGTAGTTATTTGCATCAAGGTTCCTGATGATAGTTGATACAACTGCAGTCTCACACAGAGTTGGTGTAATCTTCCCAGACGCCTTGCTTTATAAGCATCCAAACAACTGGCCCTTTTTGTCTACGCGTCACTTATAAATACCATAAGTTACATCGGAAAGGGTTTTTGTTTACATGAATGGGCTCCATAGTAGTTCTCACAACTCACGCCCTTTTGACTGACAGAATAGCATATACAACCAGTCTGGATCATAACTATTCTAAGAGTATTACCAGCGCCGGGCGCCCGCCAATCCAGAAGCATTCCATCAGTCGTAGCTGGCGTCATTACAGATCATACCATGGCGCAACGGCGACGCCTGTCAACCCTGTTGCCTACAGACACCATCAAGACGTATTACAAAGTCGGCACGATTTTCGTATTGATTTGGACGCTCACCTTGCTATTCCGTTACACACCGTCGGGAGTGCGGCTGATACCACCGTCCGTACGCATGCATGCATGCAAGCCCGAAGCATCAGTCGCACCAAACTCACACACCAGGCAATAGGACAACGCACCGTCCGCCCCATCCGCGCCTGCGTATTGTCCACCCTGGAAAATCCCGCGAGGCGAATGGCTCGCCGCAACCAACCTAGGGCACGACATCAGCACGTCTATCCTGAAAGTGCCCTACGACATTGGCACATGCCGCGACCGCTTTTCGGCCGTGTATCCCGCCCTCCCGTCGGGGATATGGGGGTTCGAGCGCCCGTTCGAGCTGGAATGGAAGGCTCGGAGTGGCTGCATCCTGCATCCCGTCGATGGCGCTCTGTGGCTGCATCGATACCGGGACAAGCACATCCTTTTTTTCGGAGTGCGTTCGCCCCCATCGTGTCGGTCTGGTGGCTGTGTCTCTGACTGCCACCCCCGCAGGACTCGCTGACGCAACAAGGTACGCGCACGCGGCGGCGCACGCGCTGCATCTCACCACGCTCTGGATAGTGTACATATCGTTCATATGCGCGCTCGAGGCAACGCTCGCCCAGAACACGAGCCACGCGCCGCCCGTCCGCATGGAAGACCCCGATCCAGCGCACAGCCTAGGGATATCCCACGGGTGGCTCTTCCCGTCGCACAACATGACCACCACGTTTTTCAGGTGCGTGCTGCCCCCGCACTGCGCTGCGCTGCGCTGACGCGCGGGATTTAGGAGCACGGCGTGGACATCGCGCATCGAGCAGGCCAGCCCGGTGTGGACATACGCGCGACGCAGCGCCCTGTGGGTCGTCAGCGACGGTGCATGTACGTAACCCCACCTTCCCGTGTGGCGAGGCCTCACGTTTGGTCCCCTGTAGGGTACAACACGCACAAGGAGTAAGTCCTGCCCGTGCGCCTGTGCGGCTCATGCACTCACGTGCATCCCAACTAGGCTGGCGCAGCAGTTCTTCGATCTGGAGTCGTTGGCGTCGGATCTGTACGCTTTCAAAGCCGCAGTCGGCGCGCTCAACTACACGGGCACATTCATCGCCCGGTCGTACCTGCCCCCGCACTTTGACACGGCGGATAACGAGTGGCAGGGCCCCGTGCCTGAAAAAACGTGTGTTCCTGCACGCCAAACAGCGACATTGAATCCGAGGCATACGATGCTGAAAGAGGTCGCCGAGGAGGCGGGGTGGCCATTTGTGGATGTGTACAAGGAGGTGCTGCCATTGTGGTTTCTGCATCGGCCGCCTAACGATTGCAGACACTTTATGCATCGTGAGTTGTTTTCTTGATTGTGGGTGGTCTTCCATGGGAGGGGCGCTGATTTACAGGGCTGGCGTGTAGCGGGAGTACCGGAATGGACGTTCCAAGCTTTACATCATAGTATGGTGGAGGCAGGAATGCTGTGATTCGGCGCCGGTCATTAAGTGCCAGCGAGAAATGTCAAGACATGCAAATTTGGGTTATGCTGTTATGCGGTCGGGCCTGGTGTTATTATGCTCATGCGTTATTCTGCATTTGTTATAGCTCGTGTTCAATAGAGTCGTACAGATAGATGAGTATGCTACTGTTAACAATTATCCTGTTGTTTACTGAGATTCTTTTAGCATATTTGAGATTTCTTGTTCGTGCAGTTGTCGTATTTGCGATATCGCCAATGATTCGATTATTGAAATTATAAAGTATCCCACCATGATCAGCAGGACGAGATTCCAAATGTACGAGAACGTGGACGTTCGGACCTTGATATGTCGAAAGATAAGTCAGTACCACCGCAACACATCAGAGAGAAATGAAGCCGGTACCCATACGGCATCACAAGGTTGCTGCACAAAAAACTTACTTTAGCGGCGGCAGGAGCAGCAGAACCAGCGACTTCGTGTCTACTAAACTGTCGTAATTGCGAATCCAACATTTGCCGTACGGATGCATGAATAGAAGGGTGTTTTCGTTTCAGCCACGCCATGACAACGTCTTCTAGTATGTCATTGGAAAAAAGTATAATGACTGCAAAGCTCTACAAAGAAAAGCGATGTTAGTTTCCAATATCTGCATACTTCAAGAAAAGGTCATCCATACTTGTATCGTCGACTTGATGATAGCCTTCCCCACAAACGTAGCACCAAAAAACGTCCAGAACGATATGCTGAAACGCCCACATATGATACCGGCCAGGTCAAATAACGGATTCGGTATCTACATGGGTGTCGATACCATGCGACAAAAAATGATTATGGGGTCACTGAAAAAGTTGATCGCTGCTACTACGTACCGACGCACACAACACAATTCCAATAAATCCAAATTTGACGAGCATGCTGTACATCCCAACCTGGGCGCGTTCACTGAACGATAAGCTGGATGGCGATTTTCGTCTCAGGTTTTCTATGCTGGCAATACTTTGGTCGTCGCGTCCTGCAGCGGCGGCTAGTAAGACGCCATGTTAATTCAGGCCAAGGTCGTTTCTTGGAAGGAGGAATCCTACCAGCTCTAGCGACAAAATACGGTGGTAATTCTCCAAAAGCAGCACCTAGGGTTTGCAGGAGAAGGATGGTGGGAAGAAACTTTGATATGTCGGTGACGCCGCAGGGACGCATACCAGCACCCCACGACAAGCATTCACACCGAAGTTTACTAGATATCTGCCAGACAGTGACTGCCTGATCAACAGGGACACATTGAAAACTATGTTGCATCTGTCTTTAATTGCTGTTTTTCGCCTGTCATTTGAGACCACACACCTATCTGGCCCTTTCGTGTCAAAATCTAGACTGCCACATCGATACGCAGTCAACGTCACCCTCGCAATGAATGGGCCCAGAAACAGAACAAACGTGTGTAATCCCGTTCCTAAGCCTATTGACGATGCAACACCTAGGGCAAGCCAATAGCCGTACCATAGCAATGCCGATTCCAGAAACGCTATTGTCTAGATATGATGTGCGTGAGCTAGCCCTGTTCGTCCCGCTCGGCTTTCCCCGGCTCACTTTCTGATGCGGCCCGTCGCTGCTGTAGATAATCCACAAACTGGCAGCAAGTATGCCCAGGACCATGAGCCATCCAAGTGCTTGGTATCGCAGATACTTGAGAGTAGACTTGACGTTTTCAGCCACGTAGATCAAAAAGTATTTAGTTATTGTTATTGGTGTTGAGCAAAAGTTGAGTTTCGAGCGTAGGAGGGCGAATTCTGATCTCTTTGTTCGAGCTATTCTCGTGCATGGATTGTCAGCTGGCAGGTCGTGTGAGGGCACAGCAGCGTGTGAATGGTGCGCGCGTGACTTGCCCAAGTCTTGCAATTTGGTGGTGCCGGCAGTCACGTCCTCTGGCATTTCGGCTGAAGGCGCAGAATCACATGCTGATGCTACTGAACGGATTTCGTCTACTGTCCCGCTGGTATCCATGTCCGTATCGTTATGAGTCTCGTCCTTGTTTGAATCTGATTCATGTTCTTGTTGACGCCGCTGATGAGGAATGATGTCTGCGAATGATTCTTTGTCGTGGTTGGGCGGAAAGGGCGGCATGATTCTATGCATATTACGTTTGCTAGTTGGATGATGGATATTTGTTTGGCGATGAAGTGGTTGTGCTGGGTGTGGTTGTCGCCAACTGCAACATTGGGCTTGGCTGGGCTTACCGAGGAGTCGAGCTGTGCGCCATGTCATATGCTAGCCATGTTCCTTCCGGTCTGTAATTCTACAGCACCAGACGTCTCCATCTGCTCACGCGCAATCAACTGGGCTGGGCTGGACTGAGTGCATTTGATGCATATCGGATAGTGTCACGATACAACGCGGGAAATCACGTGAAGCACTATCAACGCGGTGTTGGATTATCGGTGTATATGTATTCAGTCGCAGGAGTAGAGGACAACAGCAAACTACGCCACTACGTGGTGGCGGGACGTTTTCTATCGAGGTTCGGGTAGTGCGGCATGTGATCTTAACATCCCGATATTAAATACGCTCTTTACATCATGTTCCTCCTTGTTTATAATCTCATGCATGTGTTGGAACGTCATTCGAATCTACAGCGCATGTGACGCGTCAATATGAAATACCTCATAATTCTTCCCATGCTACAAAAAAAGCATACTTGATTTACCAACTGTTCACGGTATTTATACTCTCCAAAGGTGACACTGGTTTCAACGCCCACATGCACATGCTGGTATGCATCATCCAGCACCTCGCAGATCCGTGAGACGACTTCATTCCCACCGTATTTCGATATAGTCAATGGTATCGACAAGGCTGCTGCTGCATTGATGCGGACTTTACTATTGTTTGCGCAATGGCATCAATGACCGTGAGAATGGCTTCTTGAATGCTGATCAATGACTCACAAATTTTTGCAAGATGAAACCGTCTGTACCAAAGCTTCCATCAAAGATTTCGTCCATGACGCACTCTCACATGGTAGGGTCCAATTACCGAGCATGGTACCTACAGCATGACAAGCGTTCCATCGGGTCTAAGCAGACGTGTAAATGAAAAAATAGCGTACAAACAATTGCAGTGGACTAGGTGTCATGCCCACCGACCTTCATAGCTCCGCTACAAATATTCTTTGTCAACGCAGTCACAACCTCCTTCACTTTTCGTTCGCATTCTCGACTTAATAGAGAGGCATTCGAGATTCGCATGAGATTTCCCAATGCTCGCACTCCACTGGATCTACACTAGATTCGGGTATGCCCTGTCAATGCATGCATATAACAGCAGAGTCACGAAAAGGTGGCAACATTACCCACTTTGTCATTATCTCGAGCGGCTAACAGAGCAGTATCCATCAAATCAATCAGAAGAGCGTCATTGAAGACCTCCGATACCTCGGGAGTATTGGACCTATTGAATTATGGCATAAAGCGACTTCAAAGTTGGACCTCGTCTTTTCGTATCCCTGCCTCTCACATACATCTTGGCGACTAGTGCATCCGTCAAGTTAGCCAGGGCCCAAGACGCCCTTGATCGAACGCCCACGCTAGTTTTATCAGAGATATTCGGTTTCAATATCATTGCGATATCCATCAGAAACAACGCATCCTAAGCTCATGATGTGAGACAGAAAGCAGATGCCTCCTGCACTTCTGTTGCATACCTCTTGCAGAACGGGGAACCCGACAAAAACACCAGCAGTTCTACACGCAGCCATCCTGACATTCGCATCTCCGCCTTGGTCACTGCTCACACCAATACTAGTCCCATTTATGTCATTACTATCTCCTTTCTCACCACTGCTAGACATCATACCCAACACAATAGTGACAATCCCAATTCTCTCCACGGCATTCAACCTTGAGAACATAACATGAGGTAAATGTGACAGGCAGTCACAACATAACGTTTTTACCAGGTATGATTCGTCCTGAAACCCCACGGGTATTATGTACGTATTTAAGAGTTCCTTGTATCGTACATACGGTATCACGTTGTCGTTGCGCACTACATACGCTGCATCGGCTTCAGGATCATCCGCTGCAGTATCAATGTTGTTGTTGGCGTTTCCAGCTTGCAAGTATTGCTCGAGTAGTTTGAAACTAGCCGCTCGTAACGTTTGCTTTTCGTCTTTCACTGCTTTGTCCACCCGACTGATTACATCGTCCCAATACAAACTATGCCTGATGTATTAGCGCGTCTGTGCGAGGTATATGCCTTGACAAACAGGCTTACTTGAGACTCAGAATATCACTCCTGCATACAGCTCCCAGACATTCATAAGCGGCTATCTTTACACCAAGTACCGAGTCTCCTTCAAAATCCATCAATTCAAGTATTGACAAGAGTGAATACCCACTGTTCTGTTTCTGAAGCGCCTCCATGGCGGACAGCTTGAATCCCGAGTCAACCAACGATGATACGACTTCTAGCGAGACGATCTGGATAGAGGCATCACTGCCTGTGTGTATGCATGAGCAAGACAGGTCTTTGGTGTCAGTATAGACAAATGATAATTACCGTCGCGAATACGAGAATTCATCAGCGACAAAATCCAAAGTGGCAAGTCAGACGGCAAGTTTTTGAACGTTGTATTTCGAATGAGTTCAGCCACTGTCTTTCATGTTAGTGACGGGTTAGTGTTCATTGACGACCCTCAAGAAGTAGATGCGCACTTTGAGTAAATGCACCAAGACCATGGTATCAGATTCTTCAGGTACAGCACTTAATAAGGCAATGTAGGACCCCATCAATTGTCGACCTAATCGTTCTGCTAAGGAAGTGAAGGACTTGGTTGACGACCTAGATTGTTTCAAATGAAAAGTAAGTCGAAACAATGGGACGGGATAGATGTCATCATGGCTTACAAAGCATCAGCTATTGCCAAATATTGTTTCGCACCATCAAACAATGCTCCAATAACTTGATATGCAGCTAGTCGTACTCGTGATTGCGGATGACTGCTTGCTATTGAAAATATACTTGGCTGACGGATACTGGTCTTCTTATTATAAATGTGACCCGTATTCTGATTCACTGCCGTTGGTGGTCCATCGGGTAAGATTCTGGACCAGGACGAATGAAATAACTTGGGATTTGATTTGACTGCCGTGTGCATGCACTGTAATGCATTCATTTCCAGGCGGTTTAAATTTTTAGACCTGGATTGGTCGATATAAGCCAACAAAAACACCCAATGACCTCATGAGGGCAAGCATACGGTCTGTTGGAGACATGGAAATCATTGTCTGACATTTCAGAATCCGAGCAAGTAATTATGGCAG
>QEAN01000050.1:46660-74982 GCA_006535955.1 Synchytrium endobioticum | reverse complement strand
TTTATGCTGATGTGTCATCTTAAAATGATTGTCTGACAGTATGAAGATTCGGAGGAGGTGGTCACCACATATGGCTATTTGGGCGACGTTACTGCTTTCGAACGGGTTGAGAGATGCTTGATGGAGTTCGGCATCAGCGCCATGTGCAGCCGTATGAGTTGATGTCTTTATAGACGTCAGAAGTTTAGGTTTCTCCCATAGCCAACAATAGAGAGTCCATTCCGGACCAGCTGCTTGAGCAAAGAGCCATTTGCCATCGTCCGAGAATGCCACGAATATGAATTTCTAAATTCGTTGACTGTATGTAAGCACTGCTGAGGCGGCAAAACACAGCTGGTAGTGTCTTTAGATATGGATACACACTTTGACCGAGTCATCACCGTGCAGCAACTTCTTCTTCCGCATCGTAGTCAAATCACATACTACTATGGATGAAGGAGGTCCATTCGTACTTGCATTCGTAGATGATAGAGCAACAGCTGCATGAGTTCCGGCTGAGGATACACCCAGGGCAGTCACCACTTCGCCATCGGTTCCAATTGGAACAAACTTTTGGGACCTGGTTTCTAGATTGTGCACGACTATCTGGGAGGCAGCAGAGTAGCATAATACTATATCCTGGCCTGCATTGTTTGATAGCCGATGTATTGGTGCAGCCGTGCGAGCATTCAGACCGTATATGTGGCTGTGATGACGATGATGACGATGAGTGCAACATGCCAGTACGCAGATACACGTAGGAGCACCAGTACCTTTGAGACAGGAACGGCAGGGCCATTGTGAAACCTGGCGATGGCTCTTCGCGTGACGGGGCGCCTTGCGAACACAACAGAGCAATGGAGCTGGACTGCGACGTTGTGCGCTGCTCAACACGCCTCCATATATCGGCTGGCTGCACGGAGAGTTTCTGACGCGCGCACTGCCCGTGATTGGCCGGGTCTCGTCTCCGGTGGTTGGCCCGCACCGCCTCCCTGCCTCCCTGCCTGCTTCGAGAGCCATGGCCCAGATCTGCGTCCAATCCGCACAAAAAGGACGCAACTGCTCGGTTAACGACCAGCACCACATCAGTCATGACCACTCCAAACCAGCAACGACCATCTACCCTGGCTGCGATCCGTAAGTACCCACTCCCTATCGTTTTCTGTGACTGCGACCATGACCGAACGGCTCGCTTATCACCACATCCTGCATGCATGCATCCAAGCCATCACACTAACAAACATCAGCCACCATCATCTCATAGGCCGCGCTCACGAACTCTACTATGAAGGAACTCTCAGGGACTCTCAACTGGCAGCTGGGTGGACCAGCATTGGAGGAATTACCACGATTCGCCATTCTCCCAAACAGCCGCCTTCAGCTGGACCAGGCGATCAATATCAATATCAGCGAGAGTCGACTCGTCGTGCCGCTGCCAGAGCGAGACAGCTCTGCCGTGAAATGACTGCTCAGAATGGGGCTCGTCGATATACAAAGATTGGTGATTTGATTACTATCAAGAAATGAATATGTTTGATGTACTGCACGATTGATCAGACTGTAGATAATGTGTATATACCGTATGATTGAAATGACTGCTTGTATGTATGTATGTATGTATGTATGTATTGCATGTATTGCATGTATGTGTGTGTGGTATGTCGCGATGTGTATGTCATGGAATATGATTTCCACCAGTGTATATATGTGAATCATGAAATCTGGAACTATTCTTTACGTGGTCCTGACAATTTGTTCCGCTCATTATCCGCCTGCTTAATTCTGTCTGTTGGGCGGTTGGACCATAAAAGCAGGCCACTCATCATCCACTGACTTGGTGCATTGCCGTTCTATTCCAACCAGCCGTTCCGGTTTCGTCAGCTGTATCCAGCTTCGAAATAGGCGTTCTGGTTCGGTCATGGATTTTGTCCGTACTGCCAAAGTCTGTAGGTGGGCAGGATCATCTGGATTATACGCTACTGCTGCGAACATACATTCGACACCGAGATCGATGCCTATTATATGCGCATTCGGATGCGTATTCCGTATGTGCATTTGTGTCTGGATGCTTGGCAGGTTGATGCCATCTTGAGCTTTGAGATTTTTTGGTGGTTGAGCGGAGGTGAGGTCGATATAAAGTAGGTATAAAACGTTGTGTCATTCGTTTGTAAATGAGTCCAGAGTCTCCCGGATTTAGACATCTCTTCAGATGGCCCAGATGCAAGGTCTTATACCCATGTTTTGCGGACAGAGATTTCAGCTTCAAGAAAGAGTCGTTTTGCAATCGGGGTTTTTTTGCTTCATCTTCGGTATTTTTCTATATACTCTTATCTTTCGACTCTTGCTCGGGCCACCCCGGGATGTACCACCTTCATCAGCCTTCCGCTTCATTGGAGCGTTCTTGTCCTTAGAGGGCGGCTTCAGGTAGTTTGGTCTCTCGTCATGTTCCAGGTACCCCTTGACTATATTAACCATATTGTCAGCTGCCATCACATCTCTGTGATACCACTTGTTGCAACGACGGAAATACAAGCGGCGCATAGCTGGCATCTCCACAAACTCCGTGCAATAGGGGCACTTCTTGGATGTGTAATACTCATTGACTCCCACAATGGTATATCCAAGAGGCCGGAGCTTGCGGATAAGGTACCTGATGAACATAACGGGAAATGACTTGTTGGAGCTAAAGTCACCCATCCCTATGGCAACTATAACCTTCTTATTACCAGATAGCTTGTGGCTCATGGGCTCGTCCCCCTTGTTGAAAATGCCCTCCAACACCCTATCACCCTATCAACGGCAATACCACCAACTGTGGAATCCTGTTCAGGAAAGCAGAAAGCGCCCATGTCAGATACGACGACCTCGAACGCGCTGAAAGCCGCTACAAAGTCTGGACAACCGCAAATCCAAAACACCGTCATCTAGGTGCGATCTATTAATGCGACAAATTCGACCTGGCCACATCGCGACATTAGGTAGCACAAAAAGAAGCTGCCAATTCCTGCCGAATGCGAAGAGCCCAAAGACCTACTGTGGCATCGGCTTCAAAACCCGCTACAAACGCTTGCAACCTCAATGTCCACTACCACTGATCGTCGCAACTGCTCCATCAGCCGCTACACAGCTTGTATAGACCCATACCCACGCCACCAGCTTACTTTGTGGTTAGTGTCTACGGGAATGCCGCGGTTACCATTATTAGTAGTACAGACTCCGGCCCCCAAAGTCCATGATCATAAAGGCGACGGCGATTACTGAATGTGCCACACGTGGTCATACGGTGTACATCCCGAGAAACGAACTAATTATAAATACAAAACAAGATTATCCATCCATACGCAAACCATTATTACATCCACTTGGCCATCTATGCCTCTAAAGCGTTTCTAACAAACTGCGGCAACACGAACGCAGCACCATGCATCTCGGCATGATAATACCGTAACTTTTCTTTCTCAAATTCAGGGGCAAACTTCCTAAATGGCTTCTTGAAATCTTTCTTCTCCAGCGATGCTAGTATGAAGCCTATCTGACCAGAGGGATACGTAGGGACCGATGAATATGCGTAGGCCACTGATGGGAATATCAATCGACATCGGGTGAGAACGGATTTTATGAGGTTGAGGTGCAGCCACTGACATTCGCCTATTGAGGTTACTGGTAAGTCAGAAAATTCTTGATTCTAGAGGTCGAGATCGCCCAGGAAACAAGGCTCAGATAAAATAAATGGTGTTTGTGCTTCTTCTTCGATTTCAAGAATCTTGGAATGGTGCATGGTAAAGTTCTCATCATAGCCTCAGGTTCCGCTCCGGTTCAAACGAACTCTAACGAAAACAGAAATGACATTTGCCTCGTCTGCTTACCTTGAGTTGCAACAATCCCACCAGGTCTCAATGCGTTCTTCAACAACTGAAAGAAAGATTCTTGAAACAGTGATTCGGCGGGGCCGACAGGATCAGAAGAGTCTGTGATAATAACATCGTAACTAGCTGTGTTGTCCTTCAGGTATTGAAATCCGTCACCGATGTAGACTTTCACTTTTGGATGGGCGAATCCCACTGCCATAGAAGGTAGAAATTTTTTAGACACTCTTGGTACGGCCTCGTCAATTTCAACCAGAGTGGCTTCTTCGATGGATGGGTGTTTTAGGACCTCTCGCAAAATTCCTCCGTCTCCTCCTCCTATTACCAGTACCTTTTGGGATATGAGTTAAATTAGTCATCATTCCATACAACTGCACGTTCAATTCATGGGTATCTCATTTCATCCAGAGTATTTTTCTCAGGCTGTTGGGTATAACAGCATATACGCTTGCATGGTTTCTCGGTCATCATGACATCCGCCTGGGGCGGCAATAGCAGTCATCATTGAAAAATACAATCCTCTTCTGTTCCTTGTGTCTATATTCATCTACTCTTAATGAAAATCAATACTCACCTTTTGTGGATTCGGATGAGAGTTCAGTGGTAAATGAGCCAGCATTTCCTGATACCTAGAGACATCTGCATCAACATAATATGATACTGCTATTCATTCTCATATACATACGCAAATTCATCTCTTTCCGTGGCTTGAATGACACCATCCAAAACCAGTACATTTCCGTGATGAGAGGACTGAAAGACCAATACATCTTGGAACTCAGACTTTTCATGATGTAATACTTCTGTAACTTGAAGTTTCAATGCTACAGTGGATGATGGTAATGCATCAGTTCAGTCGAATCAAACATCAACATCAAACCTGACAGAAAAAAAAACTGACAGGAGAGTTATACCTTGGCCAGGCCACATGGCGGCCGATTCAGTGAACCATCCATCAACGATGTTCGGATGCCTTATGGTGCTTTCTACTATACCGCCCATTATGGGCTGCCAGGTTGGATCTGATGTTGTCAACGATGTCAGAGATGAAAATTGGGGAATGCTCCCAGTTGAATGCGCGAGACCCCAGGAGAGTCACCACAGTAAGACAAATTTGCGATGACAACCCTAAAAGCCCATCATTTCTCGAATGCAAAGCTAACTCATACTGCGGAATTCTGACTCAAATGTGCTTGTGTTATTTATGTATAAATGAGATTTTTGGATGGTCCTAATTTCCAGCATCGTTATCAACAGTGATATGCACTGAAAATAGGATTTTAACACATACCGCTGGAATCCAATTATCCAATACTCTGATATCCTATCTCTCGATCAGGATGAAATGAAATGGGCACGGGCACTACTCCACCAAAAACTCACTTGTATCACCCATCAATGTTTTCCTGTCAATTGGTAATACATCCGATATCAGCACCAAGGGATCAAGAATTAGTTGTAAGATATTAGGCTCAGTCCTGAGATTGCCAACTTGCCCTATATTAAATACAGAAGATAGGCGGCTTGGAAACTCGCACAAACGATCACGCCCTTGTATGTTTTCAACAAGTCACACATGTTGGATGATTCGCTAATCTACAACAGCTTTCATTAAGATGACGACGACGAAGGAGAGGCACAAAGTAATTACAAACACTTGCTCTCGGCGGCGAGGATTGCCGAACATGCCGCCTTTGATCGCTCACCATTGCAAACTCGCAAACAGGTCTTGCTCTCGTTGACGTACTTTTATGATGCATTAGCTGAGCCGATTTGTTGATACAAAAATATTAAATGCTCGGAAAATGAAGATAATGAAAATAAATCTATCCAATATACACCTACATACACCAAAAATGACCTTGCTGAACTCCAAACATACACCTACTCATTCTGCCTTGAGCCGGGATAACCCTAAAGAGTTCCTATCATTCGTACCGTCGCTATTACTACTAGCCTTGGAGGAGGACGACGAACTTCTTGACGTGCTTGGTGCTTTCACGGCTACTGTAATTCCAGATGATGTTGTTTTAATAGCCGACGCAGAGTTGATGCGCCTCATAGTTCGTGTCCAAAGTCGTCTGCGAGTGAAAGATATGACACCAGGCGATTTACGAGGATGCTGCCAACCGTTATCCGTGTAGCTGTTATGGCGTACTTAGCGTCTCCGTTTATACCAAAAGACAAACGCCGAGGGAAGCTTACCACCATCCATCATCATCAACCTGGGTCCAAGTTCCATTTACCACCCAAGCATCGTCAGCCCATTCCCAATCCTCTGCGGGCAAACGATACGATTTCAAATCAGCCATCTCAACCAATCCTGTCGCATCACTCCAAGGCCTCCTTTCGGAAGGCAACAAGTGAGGGATGAATCCTAAACCAGCCCACCATCTCTCATTTTGGTATATCCCGACGACAGCTGCATCACCGGTCGGTATGGAGTTCATCTTGAATAGTTCCTTGCCCCGATTATAATAAGACATCATTTTGGCTACGACTAAAGCAGGCATGGATGTAACTACTGCTCTGATGAATGCTGTATTGGCCAAAAAGGGTGTTACCCCGACGGTCATGAAGAGAAACCGTGTTGGTATCAACCTGGCAATCTGTTGTATATGTTGCCGTGAGTTGGACTGCTCTGCAAGGAAAGGCAGCCGCATCTGAATGCGTACCACTAAGGCTGCCAACGCAGTAGCAATAGTCATTTTGAGCACCAATGAAGTCTTGTTCTCATCAGACCAATCAACAATTTTAGAGTATTCAACTGCCGCATCAAACACTTCCACAAATTGCCCCTATGTTGGCTTTACCGTTAGCACAAGGAAACGACGAGTTACTAAGTCCAGATGTCGTTTCGCACAACATACCATGAAATTCTGAATCCATTGCATATTCCTCGCATACTCGGCAGATGAAATACCAGTCATTGATTGTGATGCGATGGGACCAGTATCAGATTTCTTTGGTGCTTCAACATGAGCTTGTTTTCGGGCTTTTTCATAATACTTTCTCAGAATGATGTATATGATTGTGGCTTGGGGTGTTATGACCAGAAAGTATGGGTAAAGAGCTGTAATAGAGCATTAGCACCGCTAATAGCCGCCTTGATGGAAAAATGAATGACATCTCGTAACTACTCACTGAGTATAATAACTGCAATCATCCACATGAACGTCTTTCCACTATTCTCCCACATCAACACACTCATAATCTCTTCGTGGGCGGCTCTAATAACACCGGCACGATGGATAAATTTTGCAAAATTCTTTGGTGTCGTAGTCAGAAGATTCAGAGGTGGCTGGGCAGCCTTTCTCTCACTCTCCATATTCATGGCGGCTTTGACGGTAGCACTTGTCAAGCCATGCACTAGTTTACACGTATTGCGTATTTGTCAGCGATGCTTCTTGACTTTGAAGCGACACTCGACAGGAGGATGTTTCGACAGGGGAAGCATACCTATCGAGACATCTGAGGGAGACAAGAGTTGAGTGTTATTGGATACTGGCGATGGGGGTGTGACTTTGAGTGATGCTAGGGGGGATTTGGATATGCTTGGTGAATCTGCAGGTGTTTGATTCGGACTTGGTAGATTGGCATTGGTTTTTGCGGTCAGAGTGGCATCGGCTCCGTTGACTGAAAACGAGTGGGCAGGAGATGGCGGATTACTCTTATTGCTCGTGTTACTAGTATGGGATGTATCGACTTTGAGCATTTGTGCAATGTTAACTATTGGGGAGGCGATTATGCCGTCGGGCGGAGCTTTCAGAGCAAGTGGACAGATATGAGCGTTTGCTTGGCAGTCGAAATGGGCAGTATATCCACAGTCTATGGGGGATTGCGGTGGCTTCCTTGACGTAATGTCTCAGATCTGTACGTACCAGCACATTGAACTCCCTGATTGACGAGGCCCCATATGAACTAGATGATGATAATGGTTGTTGAGCAGTGTCTCGACATCCTTTGATAGCCGTTGCCATTTTTAATATGAAACGTCACAACATCAAACGGCGACATAAGGCGACAACATAGAAGCGAATACATAAATTGTTGCGTACCTTGTAGCAAGTCTTACAGAATGTGGGCTTGCCAAAGGTAGCCTCCTTGAAGGAATGGGTTGTTGTCTTTGAAATCATTGTCAAAGTTTTGATGGTTTCAGTTTTAATGTTTTGCCGGTTTTTGTCCCCGTAGCGATAACGCGTACGCTGCATCTGACACACCTCGCTGCAACGACGTGGCTTTCAGGTGGGCATGCATCATCTAATTGTACGATCATTCTACATATATGCTACCATTGCACGACCATGTCTGCCAAGGCATGACACTTGCGCATTTGTGAAACAAAATCGAGCAACTCTGCCGACTAGTCACTGCAATCATCACGCCCTGTTCCTGCCAACTGGCATATCTCGCCACCCCAAAATATAGGTGTATCGAATGACTGCGGCAGTATCGACGCATACAGTCGCAAAAAATGTAAAGAATCGTCATCTTGCGTACTAATTTAGTTCTGTGTGCTGACTTTAAAAGACAATAGGAATAATATGGGCGTCAGCCTAGGTGATAGATCATCGAACTGGCTATAAGCGCGATGCTAAAGATTGTGCATTGCGTGGATTGATGATCAGATGCGATGGAACCTGTGTCAGGTGGAATGTCAGTAAAATCTTCACAGCCGTGCACCATGCGGTGAAAGAAGACATACCCTGGCCAGAACCTGCTCTTCCAGAAGCTTGCCACCTGTTAAAAAAGGTATATGTATTCTTTCGGAGTTTACCACCCTATTTACTTACTGCGCCGCAATAAAACTTGGAGACAAAAGCTCGCCTCTCGTTACACTATTCCAAACAACATCCTTTTCATTTATAGTAGCCAGGGCAGCATGGATCATGACATTTCGAAGCTCCTTCGCGCCTGCTGTCAAGTCTCGCCTAGCAAGATTCCCACATAGAAAGAAGCTCCTTACCAAATATTTGAACCTTGAACTTTCAGCTCCAACAATGGAGGGCCGGGAATGAACCTTATGACATCCACCATGCATTTATATATACCACCCTCAAGACACCACCACATTCTTTACACCGCCACCGTCCTCGCCACATTGCTGACTCCCGCTCACCCGGATCCGTCACGTATCGGTCAATGGGCTGTAGGTCCATCAACCGGTGTAGTCGGAATCCACACTGCTCTGCTCCCAGACAACCATCTTCTATTCTTCGAACGATTCCATGGACTCCATTATCCAAGCCTGTACCCGCCGAACCCCAATACATACTCATCGAATATATCGCAGTCTGAGATTAGCACCGAGATGACCTTCAATCCAGAAAATCCTCTCACTTCGGGGTACGTGGTAGAGCATGAAACGTACTCGCCGTTCTGTGCCGGTATGTGCATCATGCAAAATTGGGGCATGTTTTTTCCGCTTATGGTGGGGTGAATAGGTCATGCTCAAATGGCGGATGGACGGATATTCGTAGCTGGTGGCGACGGTGACGGTGTCGGGAATGGGTACATCACCGACGGGAGGAAGGCGGTGAGAACGTATGCAAGCGCTACTGGATGGGTCGATATAGGTATGCGGATTGCAGAGTTACGTTCATTATCGTTGCTTCATAGGCTCTTGAACTCAACGCTGTATTCGCCCCTGAAAGGTGAACTGTCTACCACGCGATGGTATCCGACTGTCGCCACTCTACCTGATGGAAGGTGACTATTCCTTGGACCGAAATGTGCTTAAAACGACAGTAACAGCCTTGCACACAACCACCTTCTAGACTTTTGATAGTCGGCGGACTATCCGAAAGCTATATCCCAGATGACCCCAATCGAAACAACCCAACATACGAACTATATCCACCCGACGGGCGAGGAACTGTACCGCTGGAAGTTCTACTGCCAGGGTACCCCAACAATTCGTATCCAATTGTCATGGTATTACCATCGCAAAGGGTCTTCATATTCTCATCTATCAATGTGAGGGGGACTTACTCGCGTTTGCATCAACCTCAAGTCCACGCTTCTTCGCATTCTAACCTGTAACGGAAAGCTAGTCCATGAGCATAAACATTAACTCCTGGGACAACATCATCACCTACCCGCCTTTAAGCAAAACAGACATATACCCCTCTCGCAGTTTCCCATACCTTTCGCCTTCGGTACTTTTACCCCTCCGCAAAGCAAATAAGTATAGGGCTGAAATCATGATCTGCGGTGGAACGTATATAAATAACACAGCGAGTAACTTGTGTTCCAGGATTATACCTGATCTTGGTGAGGAAGCCAAATGGGTTGATGACGAAATGCCTGGTGGAAGGGTTATGGGCGACGGTGTGCTGTTACCAGGTATGGGTTGTCTTCATCATTTGGTCTAGGCGCCGGCTGATGCACATTGGGTAGATGGGAATGTGGTTTTCGTTGGAGGTGCTCAAGAAGGCACTGCTGACGGGGTACGTAGCATCCTTGGTTTCCTTGCACGCGGAGTTGACGCAAATCGACCACAATCACCACAACAGCCAGCCGGTTTCAGCAAAGCTACGAATCCACAGTATGCTGCTCATTTATACAACCCACGAACTCGGCAATGGAGTGTTCTGGCGTCTGCCACCATTGTACGTAACAACAAGCCGTTCCACCTGCAGTCGACGCATTCGTGATATCCGTCAACATTTTAGCCGCGCCTCTACCACTCCTCAGCCCTCTTACTCCCAGATTGCCGCGTCCTCACTGCAGGATCCGATCAACAGAACTACGCAAACCCATCTCTCGAGCCGTTCGAATACCGGATTGAGCTTTTCTCACCACCATACCTCTTTGCAGCGTCGCGGCCCATGATCACAGCCATGCCATCTACAATATCATACAACTCTACATTCCAAATCCATACTCCAACGTCAAATATCGAGATGGTTTCATTTATACGGTATTCAACTGTCACGCATTCTACGAATATGGATCAAAGGTTTGTTGAATTGGAGTTTGTGCAGACTGGCAAGGGGATTGTGGAGGGCACGAGTCCGTTGGATGGGTCCTTGGCTCCGCCTGGTAATTGGATGGTGTTTTTGGTAAAGGACGGTGTGCCCAGTGTTGGAGAGACGGTTTTGTTGCATTAATGTTTGGGTGCCGTATCCCCGGGATGTATCATCTGTGTACGAGCATCAGTCTGTGTTGATCAAAATCATTAATACAAGGTCGACATAACTCTATTCGTCGCAAGGAGGGCGTTGCTATACTACAGTTTCTCCAAAATACCAGACAGAATCGGTTGTACTTGCTTCCTGCTAGCCCTAACGTTATTCTGCTTCCAATACATCCACCTGTCCCCCTTTTCACCCTCTTCTAATCGCAACTCTGAGTTCTGCAGCCTCGCGGCGACCTCGTTGTACCTATCCATGCTACAATCCAGCCAGATCAGAATCAGCTCCCTTTGAAAGTTCTCCTCCCCGTCCTCGAACGCAGTCATGATCACCAGACAATCCAGTCCTTCGTGCTTTGCATACTGTATACAATCAGATATCACGTGCTGCGCTGATCCATCCCGTTCGGTCCATTCGGGCCACGACCAAGTCACAGACGCCATTCCCAGCTTGATGTGAGTGGCATGTGTCGGGATTTTGAATTCTTTAGAGTCTTTACGGAGTAAATCTGGCGTGGTGAGATGCGACACTGCAAACTTGGCTTTATGGAGCATTCTGTACCATTTCGTCGTGTCGAATTCCTGTCGAGCCCGAACGGCGCATGCCGCCGTTGTTGCGTTGATTGCAGACAGAAGACGTTCTTTGGCAGCTACATCTCTGGGTGTTGTTCTGCCGTTATCCAGCTCCAGATTTACTGTATCCTGCCATTTATATGCACGATAAGAACCGGCATTCCAATAACAAAGGCTGGGGGCGGTGTTCACACTTGCATACCATTAGAATAGGGCTCAACATCCACTTGGCCAATGGAGCGTCAATGGCAGCACCAGCAAGCGCGGCCTTGCTGAATTTGGCAAACTCCTCTACTACTAACGTAGTGCATGAGCCCACCCCTTGCACAATCCTCGGAGTCACGTGCCTTGTTTGCGCTGAATCTCTATGGTGATCGATGATCCCAACTACGCGATTCAGCAGGGACGCTTGAGCCGGTGCCAGCTCATTATGGTCTGTGAGCAGTATCTCGATCGAGGCGCAGGGTAGCACGGCTTGTATGTCGTCCCAGAATGTGAAGTAGTTTGAGACATTGATTACATCTGAAGCACTGGACGCGGCCAGACCGCCGGGGTATGTGCGGTCGCCATCGGTCGACAAAAAGGCCGCTTGGAAGGCCTTTGCTACATCTGTGCGAAGATGGAATTCAGATCTCGGGATGTTGATGACTGGGAGCACTGGCTTGGTCGTGTCGATGATGGACTGCAGGTAGGCGTAGGATGTTGCAGAGACTATGCTGTCCAGATCTACGCATGCTCGAATTAGGTTAGATCACAGTTTGATGTTTGGATTGGCCCGTGCTATGGGCTACGAAAACTCAAAGTGGACATGCCAGCCGATTCATTCCCTAACACGAGCAGCAGGTTTGTTGGCTTGTGGAGCTTCCAGACATCTTGCGATTTCTGCAAAAAGCTCAGAAAGCGAGACATGTCTACTTGACAGGAACAACGTAAAGTGGTGCGTGCGTTACGGTTTTTGAAAGGCCGCATCCATTCCAACGTATTTTCTCTCTCTATGTCTGCATAATGCAATATCCCGCTACAGAACACGTCCATAAACGCACATCCCAATACTACATGCAACACCCTGCGCATCGGCCACATCACGCACGCCAATCCCAGACACACATCCTCCAATATTTAAAGTCTGTAACGCTGGCAGCACCTCCAGTAGGATACCAGGCCGACAGAACACTCTTGAGAAAACCGATGTGCCTTTTGCTTCATAAATTTTAGAACCCAGTACGGAGAGGAGTGATGTTGCGGTGTGGGAAAAATCTTGTTTAGCTAGTTGTGGTAGTACAAGTGAGCTAAAAGAATGATTGTTATCTAGCTAGAAAAGTTTCTTTCTGGAGTTCTTACTAGCAGCACGTCCGAATGCTACGATGTGCTTCCCACGTTTCCTTACTAGACAGGTCAGCGTAGCTGATTCAAGGGCCGTTATCTCCTCTGATTGATGAGCAAATGTACGTCAGTGATTCTAGTGATGCAAATGCAAAAGGCGACATGTACCAGTGTAGTTATCCATCAGCTCTGGTCCATCTCCATCATCCATGACACCCAATCCTCCCATAATCTGCATCTCAACTCGACACTCTCTTGGCAACCTGTCGACAACCACATAACAGATCGGTACTTCGCTGAACCCCAATTCCTTGACTAGATTTATGTATTCGAGTCTCGTGACGTACACCACTGCCCAGATAGCATCATCGTAAGTGTAATTCATTGCATTCATGACAGCTTTCTGATTGCGAATCACTTGTAGGCATTCTTCGTTCAATGAAGATGGCCGTGTCATTGTTTGTGGAGTCAACCCTATTTGACCTGCGACGTAGAGAGTTGCGTGTGTAGATGTTGCTTGACTGTAGGGACTAATAGAGATGAGCGTGAGGAAAAAGGAAGCAAGTCAAGAGTAATAAGCTGCGTGTACCCGATGTTTGCAGGCGCCCAATATGAGATACTCTGGACATGCATGTATTCTCTATTCTCGAGAGCTGATACAGCCAGACAGTCGATTTGTATGGATTTACCATCCGCCAGCATTCCTTGAACAGTCACACTAATGGGACAACACAATGGGTGACTGTAGGAGCGAACAGAACGCGACCAGGCGTTGATAGATACCGCGGTGACGGGTTACAGCCAAAGTATTTCCCATAAACCGTGTTCATGCGTCCAAATAACGTCAGATCTTGCACATATACGTGCATCAAGACGACATGTCGAAAAGTCATTTGGTGCGAAGTGAGAATATTTTTAATGATGGTCATGACATTGTCCACTTGTTGCTCAATACTTGGATCGTCTGTTGACGGCGTTACTTGTCCTATAGCCAAGAATGGTGCCGTCCAATGTACTTGCGGTTGAACATGTATGCTCTGGTATGTGATATTCTGTAAAGACTGTGTGTTTGAGTGATTTGTCAGTTCTGCCATAAAAACGCTCGATCGAGGGAATCGCAGCATACCGTATTGAGTTCCTCACAGTGCATATCGACGCTGTGCACAGACACAGCAGTATCAAGCATCAGTTTCTCCAACTTATCACTCAATCCAAAGTTCGCCTTGACTTCCAGATGCGCTCGTTTGCATCTCAGATATGCAACAGGAGCGAACGCATCATCCGAGTGCACGACGACTTGCGTCTCGTCTCTTCAAAGCTTGTACGGTTAGCAACAACACCGGGGGGCGATACAGTACAGGCAGGCTCAACTCACAGAACGACTCGCTTCTGGAACAGTGGCATATCCAATGTAATGGTTTCATATTCTCCACCTTCTCCACATACATGCAAGTCGTATTTCGCATTCTGAAAGGGGCAGGCATGTGAATGCACGATATACAATGTCATCTCCTGGTACACCATTCCTTTTTTTCCTACACACCATGTTGAGCAAATGAGGCAGCACTTGTTGTAGAGACATTCCAAGATGCCTCTGATCCAAGCCTGGAGAGTTTTAGTTTAGACCACACCCGTGCGCTAAAATAGACAGGCTATAAGACCAGGACTACCTATTGCCGCAACTTTGACCAGCACACAGTCCATTCCGATATCAACCATATCCCTCAACAGCTCTTCCTGAGCACGACGCCACAGATATGCATAGGAGGTCAGTCCCAGTCTCGAGCAGCTATAGGCAACTCGATTGTGTGACACGCGGAAAAAAACGGATAAACATTCGGACGTACACTCCTTCAACCCGACACCGCTGGTAGTTGCTCAAAATGGCGCCACTGGCAACGCCGTCCACGCCGAGGTGGTCCCTGACCTGCTTCAACAAGTGGTACAGGTCCTCCACCTCATCGCCCTCGGAGGGTGTGTATTCAGAGGCGACTGATGCAGAGGAGCCTTGGATGGCACGCCGGTACAACGGGATGGAAAGAGCCTCTGCATACAGCGGAACGATGTCATGGCCGACGGTCTGGAACATGTACGAGTCCAGTTCGTCTAGTTGGTTGTTGGTTGGGCGTGCATGTCAGATGTTGCTCGTCCGAACGTGATGCCACATAGACAACATGGCAAGGAACGCGTCGATATGATCCGGAGCCCATGCATCTACGGACGCATGCAGTCGACTCGTGGCGCACATACCATTTTGGGCAGCTGCCGGGTGCAGGTTTGCCAGCGCGACGACTTGATGTCCATTGGCGACAGCGTGCAACACACTGAAGAAGGAGTCCTTGCCGCCACTGCGCTGCCCTGCATCATGTGAGTCCTGCATCCACTGTATTCACTGCATCTACACGACATGCATACCTGACCAACGCAACCACCCGCATCATGCACAGCGACCTGTCGTCCATCCCGCATCCCGCATCCCGCCCATCCCGCATAGCCAGACTCCATGTCCGCTGGAAGAATCAACATCTTTCCCACCCGCATGTGCGTCCATCATCGCCCCTCATCACCGCCTCCATTCACGCGATCCCACCCTACAGGGCACTGACGTCCATGAAGTCCCGTCTCAAGGGCGCCCAGACCGGCCACTCGCTGCTGAAGCGCAAGGCCGAAGCCCTCACGAGAAGGTTCCGAGAGATTGTCAAAAAGATCGACGAAGTACGATCAAGTCGCCCCCTCCGCCGCCACCGCCGCACCCGCACCAACCTTGTCCCCGCTTAGGCCAAACGGAAAATGGGCAAAGTCATGCAAATCGCGGCCTTTTCATACGCCGAAGTCATGTTCACTGCTGGAAACGATGTCGGGTATGCCCGCCATGACGTGGCGCTGCTGCTGCTGCATCTGACCCACCCACCCCACCGCGCTCTAGCTACATGGTGCGCGAGAATGTCAAGCAGGCCCAAATCAAAGTCCGCTCCAAGATGGAAAACGTGTCCGGCGTCCAACTGCCCGCGTTCGACATGTTTGTGGATGGCCAGAACGGTAACGGTCTACTTGTGTGCACTTTGCTGTCGGGTCCATGCCTACACTCCCCTTTGCTTAGCCTTCGAATTAACGGGTTTGGGCAGAGGCGGCCAGCAAGTCCAGAGATGCAAAGAAACGTACCAGAAAGCTGTCCAAGTGCTCGTTGAACTCGCATCGCTGCAAACTGCGTTCGTGATTCTAGATGAAGTCATCAAAGTCACCAATCGAAGGGTCAATGCTATTGAGCATGTTATCATACCCAAGATTGAGAACACGATCAAATATATCATTAGTGAGTTGGATGAAATGGACCGTGAAGAGTTCTTCAGGTGGGTATTCTTGCTGCATGGTGCCCTATCCGTGCCCTTGAGCTGACCTAGTGGGTCCCGCGTAGATTGAAAAAGGTACAGAATAAGAAGAAGCAGGTTAAGGAGGGCGAGGATGCTCAAAGGGAGGCTAGGTCAGGTATGCATGTAGGAAGAGACATGACTCTTTGTTTTTCTCTTGAATTGCACTAACTCGGTCATTTCAAACATCATGAGCAGCTATTGCGGGCTACACTTCTGACGCCTCCGCAGTCACTCCGAATGTGCTGAGCTCTTATGAGAAGGATGAAGATGTCATTTTCTAACCTGTTCCTTTGTATATACTAGTGTTCATGAGCTCACGTAATCTGTTCCTGTGGAAATACAGTTGCAAAATCACAGTTGGACGTTTTTCCCAGACAAAATCACATGACATTTGCATCTGTCAGAATCACCTCTTCCGCAGACATGCTGATACAACCAAATTTACATACGAAATACAGTCGAGGACGATAAGGCAAAGGATAACAAACAATATCATGTTAAATTGGCAGCGTGACAAAATTTACAGATTATAGAGAGATGTGTATAACTATATTATAATATCAAAAAAGGAAGTATCACAAGCCAAAATGAACCAAATGTCCTATTGTACCGGTAAATTTTAGGTGTTCCTGTCCGTGAAATCACCACAAAACGCACAACGCCCGCACAAGAGGACTTACACACCATTCTCCACCGAGTCGGTTATTGCGCACCCCTCTTCCCGATATCCTTTACAACCGCTCTCTTCAACAACTGAGTCTGCACTGCCGTTTTCGCATACGACATTCCGACTTTGGCAGCCGCAACACTCGGAATGGGAGTTTCGGACGCGATTCTTTCCAACTCATTCTTCAATGCCTTTTTCATTCCATCATCTACTGCTTTGCGTGTCATCATACCGCCCCGTTGGCCTGATTGAAGCGGCAGTCCGTGTTTGACGTCTGTGTGGGCGATACGGGTGATGGGGAAACCGTGGCCCAGGGACGTTACTTGGGCGTTGACACCGCGTTTTGCAATCTGGGCTCTCACAGAGACCTATTGCTGGGCAGCGGTGCTCAGCGACGAAACGCAGAATATAGGTGTTGAAACGGACATACTCTGACTTGAGCGACTTCGGACTTGGATTTGGCTTCAGAGGGCGCTGACGGTGTCAATGCCTGCTTTACATTGAGCATCGCACAAGACCAGTGTAATGACGTTGTAGAAAGTATTGCGTGTGTTGGTGTTCGTGATGTACGTTAATGGGCGAGAGTGGTGTAAAGAGTAGAATGGATGAATTAGCATTCGAATATAATTCTGCATAATCTGACTTGGATCAATCCAGATCTATCAAAGATCAACAGGATCCAACGCACCTCCAGTTGTCGGATAACCTTCTTCTTGATGCCGATCTTTCCGCCCCTTTTAGCAATTCTGCCGCCTTGCACACCAGGCACATGTCGGCTGGCTACCTTTTTGACGCCGTCTTCTCCCAAGTCGGCTATCTGAGAATGGACTTTCTGCAGGGCATCTGACAGAGAAGGGGATGGAGATGCCGATTTTCCCTCTGCTGCTGCTTTACGGCCCCTTTTGGGCGCCTTCTGCTTGTCGGGTGAAGTGGCTGAATTCGCTGCCGCTGTAATTTTGCCCTTTCTAATCGCAGGCATCTTTGTCGTCTATCGACAGTATAGTATGCTGTATGCTGCTGGCTGCTGGATGCTGGATGCTGGAATGTACGGCGATGATATTTGTTTTGATGAGAGGCCCTGGATCAAGCAAAACCACATGAAACGCCGGCAGGATGATCGAGGTTGCACAATTTAGAGAGCGGTAATCTGCTCCAACTTGTCGTAGGAACGTAACAGGAACACGCCAGGTTGATCCAACACTCAAGCATAATCCAATTTAAACACAAGAGGCCATTAAATACTCTATTAGGACGGAATAAATAGTAACAATCAGTATCAGATCATGGAGTGGGTGAAGGCGACGCCGAAGATCCACCACCTATTTCGAAAATGTTACGTTGGTCTAGCCTCTCAATGGCTATCATCGGCTATCATCGAGACAACACAACCAACATACCAAACCCTGTATATTTCTTGAGCACCACACTGACTATTGCCAGCAGGATGCCAACAACAACCAGTAAAATCATGAGGATGAATATCTTATCCGTGGCCATTCGTCTATTTGCACGTCTTGTTAGACCGGATGGCTGTTATGGGAAAATACGCTAACAGGCCAGGGGATACCTGATGAGGACTCGTAGCTGCTTATCAGCTCTCTTCAGATTGTTTTCCACTTGGTCTACGTCAGCATCAATGTTTTGGATTTGTTCTGTTTGTCTCTTTAATTCTTCGTTGATCGTGCCACCCATCTATGTCGTATCACGATCACGATCAGCGATTAGTTGTTAATTGTGATATGGGGAGAAAGGCTACAAAATATTCACTTGGATGGTCTGTTCCACAACAGCCCTCGTTCGATTGGTGGCAGCAAGTGATTCTTCTTGTACTTGAAGAGCTTGTGTCGTTACTTCCCTGGCCGTCATTTGCTCGATAGCTATCGGAAGATATGGCTGAGCAAATAGGAGTCGCAACACATCGACCATGTCCCCCTCTAAATTCCATACACTTACTTTTTGGCTTGATCATATTCTCTTGGTCGGCAGACTTCTCAGCCCACTCAATATCCTGCTGGAATTTGGTCATCCTGTTTGCATATTCAGTCGCTCGCTCGTTCCATTTTGCGGCAGAATCAGCAGACAAGTCGCGGATCTCAATGAGAATAGATCGATGCGCTTGCCGAGCGCGTGTTAAGCGATTCTTCAAGTTCGAGCATTTCTAATTGGTAATGATGAGGTGGGCGATTGCGCACAAGTGCCACATTTGCAATTCTCACGTCTAGTCGTTCAATACCACGGAGTTTTGGGACTTCGGTAGTTAAAGCAGTGGTTATGGCCTCCAGGAGATATTCGATTTCCTCAGCGAATTCCTCAATGTCTATGATGAGAGATTGTGGAGATTAGCCAATGGTGAGATGCCCAGATGCAAGTGCTGTACGTTACCAGACATGCTCTGCTACCCAGTGATTCCGAATCAAGAGTCGCCCTATGGTGGATCTCTCTCGTCTGATGCGCTTCCTTCTGCGTGCGCACCGTCTCTTCCTGGCCTGGCAACATAGTCCGGCCGGTCCATCACGCAGGTTTAGTTGCGAAGCAGCGCACCAGATCAGCATATAGCTTATTGCACACAGTACATGGTACCTTCCTGGAGCATGACCGGCAGGCAAGCTCTCGTCTTTGCACCACTCTCGACCAGATCAGGCCCAGTTGCGAATGGTCATGAAGGACACGTCATTGGATGGCTGCTGCATCAGGACAGCATTACGTGCATATGTGCATGGAGTAGCAACGCCGTCGTCAGTGCTCACCTCTTTCTACTCGCATGCATGCAAGTGATGTCAACTAACATCAACTTGAAGCCATGCAGGATCATGGCCATGTGCAGAAGCTGCGTGAATGGACTGGTACATCCAATATTGCAATTGTTGGTACATGGCGGAGACTTGATGCTACTTCGCCCATGAGCACTGACGACGTTCCAGGTTCATCAGGTATCCTGGCGTGTAAATTCATATACTCTTTTCGCGCTTTATGGTGATCACCGCTATCAGTAGGCCAAGAAGATGGGGCCATTTTGCATCTACCATTGGGCGGCTCAACTTACAAGTACGTCGCCTTCCTCCCCCTATTCAGCCTCGCATTTGACCTTTATCCTCTTTCAACAGAGTTCACTTGCCTCATTACACCATCGACCATCAAATCCCAATCGTATACTATAATCAGCCAAACAGTCGTGCGTTGCAGTATCTGTCTCTACAACCACTTACTTTGGACCCAGATACAAAGCTGATGCCTCGCCAGCCAGATGATCACGTGCGCAAGCGACAATGGGAATCAGCTCAACAGCATGCCACGCTATTTGAGAATCCGAATGACATAGACGATTGTTTGCAGGGTGTTTTGGCCGTGGTAAGCACATCTCGCCTGCGACAGCAACGGTCAATTCATTGCAACCATAGATCAACTCGGCACTTGACGTTGAACGGCATCTGGTGCATCTAGGAGTAAACAAGTGGACCCCTTACCAACATTGTATTGAGTCGATATATGCATTAGGCAGTCGGGTAGCTCATAGATTACACGGCATACACATCGCGTTGATGTACCCATCCTCAATTCTGATATATCTCATTTATACCATTGCAAATCTCTGTCTCATTATTTTGAATTTCCCTCTAACGATCATACCTTGTGTAAAGGATTTATTTGTCACAGGTATCGTATGTCGGAGCAGCCACCTTTTTTTTCTGGGCGCTGCTCACCCTGCTTCATTTAGGTCAACAGCTAGATCTTCGATGTCGCCAACTGATATACTGGCCATGGCAATATATTTTATGGCGTGGTAAAAGCCAAGCCCAGAAACTTGCACCGCCTGGGCAGGCTCAGTACATTGGGTATGTTGCTTCTTTTTTTCTCATTGGTTTGTTTTCATTCATTCGATTATTCACATTTCTTCCACAGCCTAGCTTCTATAATTCCGTATGGCTTGTCGCAAACGACATTATACTCGGAGTCGGGGTCGGCGCTTTCATCACAGCGAATGCTGATTTATTGGCCAGCTTGTTCTTGAGAAGTTTGAAGGTATGCCGAATCACATGCCGCACGTGATTGTACGACATCGCTCATTGTCCTTTGCTAGAGTAGGAATATGGCATCGACACCATCAAATCCATGGTGGTATGGCTCATGAGTTGGCCTGGTGGGCTCAAACTGAATAGCAAGCTCGCGACATTTCTTGGTGAATTGTTCTTATGGTTGATTGGATTCTGGGGTGGTCAGTACACTACATTTGATATTCCTTGACCCCGTGCGGTACTGACGAGATCCTTGCACGGTTATTAGAAAACCTAAAATCGCTTGAGACGTATTTACCTGCTTACATCCAGTTTTCGGGTCTATGTGGAGTACTAGGAGCATCATTCGTGATATCGTTCGCTGCAGACTTGTTGAATGCAGCAACATTGCATTTATACCTGTTTTACCTCGTTGCGGCCAAACTGCATTCGTGGCAGGTCACTGTTATCTTGTCGTTGTTCAATTTGTTTAGAGGTACGTCAGTGTGGGGAAGGCTGCATGGTGCCGAGTCTAACAGCAATGGTGTAGGCCAACGAAACAATCCATTAAGAAAGCGTATCGATGCAGCCGATTATGATTTAGATCAGTTACTGCTTGGAACCATTTTGTTTACGGTACTGATATTCTTGTTTCCGACTGTAGCAGTTTATTACTTACTTTTCTACATGGTGGGTACACACTTAAAGACGGGCTACGCGGGTTGTTGACTCGACCACTCTAGAGTCGGGTAGTTGTCATCTCCCTGCATGGACTCTGTGACATTGCATTGGCCATCATCAACCACTTCCCGCTGTTTGCAATCATGTTGAGATTCAAAGACCCGGGTCGTTTACCAGGTATGTTTGAAACCGGGAGCAAGAAAAAATAGAAGCGTGTTCATGCTGACGCAATGCAACGTTAGCTGGCACCAGATTTCGTCTGTCGCCAGGACTGGACGGTCTCGTACTCGAGAATGTACCGATAGGACTCTCCACCACCTTTTACCAGTACCGGCACTTATTGTCTCTGTTACAAAAACGTCTGTTTTCACGCGATGTCATCACGTCGAGTTTGGATGGAAGTTACATCCACATGTTGTCGGCTCTGCAGGTAAAGGGTGGTTTGGGGATGTAAGAGGAAGAATACATAACACATCACCTCACGTGGTAGTATCCGTCCCCGCCGCGACTACACGAAACAGCAACTCTTCAAGAAATTCGTGCATTTCTGCTACGTTTGTAGGAATGTGTGATTTCCGTTTTAATTAATTGTCACTACCCATACAAGTGTTTTAGCGTATATGATACCCTAAAGATGCGATTAACGAGGACGCTTAGCCTCAATGGTTTCAAGCACGCGAGAGATTTGAAATTGCATGGTTTGGACCATCATAATCCTGGTAGGTCCATCCTATAAATGTGCGATAAAAAAGAGACGCAAAATCGTCATTTATTCATTCCGACGACGTACATGATAAGGACGTGATAAATGAACATGACTTTCTTCCGACGACAACGAGCTCTGACTCTCTGAACTGGCTCCACGCAGTCTGTCTAACATCTCCTCACACCTTTTCCGGAGAGGGTCCAAAAAGATCCTACAACTCTGTTCCAAGTGGTCTTCCGACCACACACCCATCTATAAACGCACGTCAGACCACGAAAACGACAGGCATGTGAGTGTACGCATACCCTATTTTCCCGAGGCGTATCACGCAACAAGAGATACAGATACAAGTTGATGGTATGCATCAGCATGCCATGTCGTTCCATAAAGACCTCGTCATCATCAAACACTGTTCGGCCCTGTCCCGTATAGATGTATTCGCGGGCATCCAGGAGGAGGCTCAGAAACGTCTTTGTGAAGAGCATAGAGCCAAAGGGGGATGCAACCTATGCGAGCTGGTGGGTCAGCGAAGCAAAACATGTGGGAACGCTTCAGAATACCTGTGGGTCGTACGGCACACTCAACGCTCGATGGACTTGGTCCTTGAGTACAGAGAGGATGGCTGTTTGCACGCCTGCAAAGGGGCTGGATTCGAGCAACAGGAGGAGAGCGTGTGCTCTGGATTCGTCGGGGAGAAGCGAGACGAGCGTTTTGAAGGTGCAATATCCAAGAGTCCGGGACGCGGCGGTGGGGATTGTGGATGCAAGGAGGAGGAGGTTCTATGGCTGGTGGTTTGAGTTCGGGGAAGGTTGGGAGAGATGTTCGTACCTGGCTGATTTTCAGGATTAGGTCATCGGCGTCTCTGGCTTTTTCGGGCTTAATGAGGGCGACGTGGCGGTCGACGAGGTATTGGGTTACACGTGCGGCTTTAGTGGACAGGCCATAGTCATCTTCTTGTAATCTATATAGTTGTGGCATTGAGACATTGGTGACGTCGTTGGGCTGCTGACAATACCTTTCTAGCAAAAGACATAGGTTTGGCAGGTACTCTTCCAGAAGGTAGGCGGGAGAGAGGACGCTTGGGAAGAGGGATTCAAGGGGGTACTCGCAATCCATGGCTAGTCCCAACAAGCATAGTATCGAGTTGGTTCGTGGCAGGAAGGATTCAGGGGTTTCTGGGGTGCCATGGATGTATACAGTCACATCGACGCCGAGACTGGCAACGGTGTCCTAACATATAAGAGGTTGCGCATTCCGTGATTTTGGAGGCTAGCAAAGCTCACTGCGTACCAAAAGTAGTATTGCGTCAGGGATGAAAGGCTTGTTAGTGAGTGTTGCTATTCTGGCGAATCCGTTATCTGAGATAGAGAAGCCAAGGTCTAGTAGGGCCGAATCCTGTTTTCGCTTCTCTGCGTCGTCATAGAGGGTCGTCTATGCGAACAAATTAGGCCGGGCTACTGCGCCTGCGCCAGCAACTGCAAACGTCGTACCTTTGCCCATTCCCCAACGGCACGTTTGACAGCACCAAGGAACTCTACAGCGCAATGCACCAGCCTCGTGTAACTGGAGTGATACGACATTGCCGACATTCGATCAGTTTCCTCCGACAATGCGCACCGCCAGATATGAGGCAGAGATTCAACCATGTGGCGCAATGCATCCAAGGTCAAGAACGCCGACGGCCTTTTCGGTCGCAGCCTACTAAATGGCGTGATGTAGAGGTTTAGGAGGTAGATGAACCTTTCTGCAAGGCCATGTAGAGCGAGACTGTTCTCGTTACAATCCAGCCATTCCATGGTGGACAGAATCTGTTCGATAAAAAGACATAGTTCACGGGGATGTGAATGCTGTGCTATTAGACACAGAATTGAATCTGCTATGCCGTGGTGGGGTTTGGAGTGGCAGTCGCGTGATGGAGGAGCGTATGGTAGGATGAGGTGGAAGATATCTGATCCAGTTTCGCTGAGCAGGGCCTAGATCATGAAATTTCGGTTGGAGCATTGCGTGTGGACAGCGTTGATGGCAATGATATATACCGTTGGTTGACCGTGCTGCCATAGCTGGCGGTGTATCTGTTGTAGTTTGGGGTGGTGGGCGTGGGCGTTGGTGTCTGGCGTGGCGAGAAGACTCTGGACCTGAGACACAAATGGATGGAAGTCCTAGTTGCCGTTTGCTGGCGTCAATCCCGACGCATCGCGAGGTGACACAAGCGGGTCGGTGATGGTTGAAATGGCTCACGTTCTGCGCCATTGCAATGCCGGACTGGGGCCCGGAGAGAGACTGCGGCCACAGCGTCAGTCTAGCAATACCAGCGCCGTCGTGAGCTCTGGGCAGTTGGTATAAGTATGTATGAGCCCGTCAGCCCGTCAGCCCGTCGCTTGGATCCAAAATTTGCATTTGCTGCACGGCAAGCGAGCGATCACGTACCATGGGTGGATGGCACGTGTACTAATGGGCGACGGTGCCCTGTGTGCGTCCGGCAAGTGTCTGGCCTTGTGCGGCATATAACCGATCGCAGCCGGATTGCTCCCAGTCGGACACCATATTCACGGACCCGCTGGAGCAGAGACCCTGACAGAGACCGACATCAGCTTGCGACACTCCGGCAGCCATGTAAGTTGCGAGATGCTCCTGGCCTCTGGCCTCTCCGTCCTGCTCCGATCTGCTGGACATCCACTTACTCGTCCCTCTATGCATGTGCAGGACTCGGGCGTATAGTGATGGTGGACGAGATATACCGACCGCTGATGCCATCTCCCTGTCGTATTCTTTGCTGAAGGTCTTTCATGACAATGTAAATATGGTCTGGCATACCCACGATCACCAAGACAGAGCTGCTCGAATCATAGAGCATGCTCTGTGGTCGCTTGAGCATGCCCATCTCATGTGTGTCGACGGTACGTTGTCTTTTTTGTTCCCGGTATCTGTCTCTGTCTGCTAGCCACTCCTGACTGTAATTGTAGCCTTAGGTCAGGAATTGAAACCACTCCAAACATTCCTACCGCCCATGACTGAACCCCATGTAGAACCTAGTACCAGTCAGACATCCACAACTCCAACTACCCCCGAGTCCGCTGCTCCCGACAATGGATCTACACCAAGCCGCTATTTCCCACCTGAAATACTAGAAATAATCTTCTCACAGCTCACCAAAGTAAGATCCTCGGCAGATCAAAGCACCCTGGCCCAGTGCGCACTAGTATCGAGATTGTGGTCCGATGAAGCCGCAAGATTGTTATGGGCTGTGCCCAAACTGGAAAACCGCCATCAGCTTGGCCTGTTTGCCAGATCAGTCATGCAAGCCGAACGAGATGTCAAGATCTTCAATAGGAAGCCGCCTCTGTTGAGGAAGCTGGATTTCACCAACGTGGTCATCCAGCCGCACAACGTTTGTACCACCTTCTACTCTATCCCAGTCGTGAACTAATCAACATTAACACTTTGAATTCTCATGTCCAGGGTGCGGATGGATTACTGAAGCTAATGTGCTTCAGCTCCTCGCTGTCTGTATGTCTAAAAGATGTCAGAGTTCGCGGTGACGTGATTCACAGGGACTGTCTCTTCATCGAGGATCTGCTATGCTCTGTGCTGCAATCCCCACACGTCATGCTGGAGGTACTCCATATAGAATCAATTTGGATTGGGGATGGCGTCATCAGAAATCCACTTTTCCTCTCTCAAAGGTTTGCAAAACTGAAAGCGTTGAAACTCTCGGATCTGAAACCAAATGGAGGTGATCGGCTGCTCCCTCCCAGCGTCATCGAAGCATTAGGCCCTTCCCTGGTAAAGCTTGACCTGAGCGGCAGTGGAACGTGTGTCAATGATGATGTCATCACTGGCATCACAAAACGATGTAGCAGTCTTCAGTACTTGTGGTTGGACTCTTGTGGATTGGGAGATGGATGGATAGAAAGTCTTGGTCAGTTTTGTAACGGACTCAAACTCCTATCCTTGTGTTGCACCATTGGTGTATCTAAGTCAGGTCTAGCCAAACTTCTGCCACACGCTCGTCGCCTAGAATATTTAAATATACAAGGAATAACTGGCCCCACCGCTGAACTCTTCAATCTGATGGTCTTGCATCAATTGCCAGTCAAGGGATTGTGGGTTGATTCTATGAAATCCGACATGGACGCACTCAAGGCATTACTTATCGATCGTCGTCAGACACTAAGATATCTCGACATCAACAAAGAGCATGAGTGTATTAATAATGATTTTGTCAAGTTCCTTGCCGAGCATTGTACAGACTACCGTTATTTTGGATTAGCTACTCTTTGGGTCACTGTCGATGATGAGACAGTCCGGCACTTGATGAAATCCTGCCCACAACTAGAAGCCCTGGGCATCAGTCGTACTCGAAGCATTGTCAATGACTTGGAAGCCGAACTTGAAGAAAAATATGAACGTTATATACCCTTCCCAACCATAGATGAAATCTAACTTGGGTGGGCAGGTTTTTTTGAATAATGTAGCAATGATCGGTCTAGTATGAAGTATCTAATAATCAATGTACTCTACATGTAATATACTATACACAATAATAATAATGACGGAAATTGACATGTTGTGACTGTTGATGAGACTATTGCCATGAATACTATGTTGGCTTCAATTCACTTGTCAATAAACGATAATATTTCGATGCAAGCGTCGGATTTTGGCCCGCCCAATTAGTTATAGTCAGGGTGATGCGGATGATAGTAATCTGATATGTATGTATCGCTCGATGAACACGCTGTATTGATGGATGGATGCGCTGTATATTCTTCGAGATATTCTTATTGTCTAGAAATCTTACAATGGAAGACTAAGTGCCACATCGCCACACACATGTCACGTGAGTGTGGGTGTCGGGGGTCTCTTACAATGGCTCTGGTCGCATCGGTGAAGTTTTTTTCGACGTTTCTTCATCCGAATCGTCCTTCTCTACGATCTTTCTGCTACTACGACCAGAGGGTGCACGCTTAGCCTTGACTTTCGAGCTGGGCTTTACCGCCTTGACTTTGGGTACCTCCTTTACTTCTTCATATTTATCGGAGTCGAACTCTACGACCTTGGGCGATATCTTTAATACCGGCGGTACGGGACATTTCATGGGGGTGGTCCTTCGTCACAGTTGAAAAAGACGTCTTTTGCCACATCAAAGTTACGGTCTGACTGACAAAGTTGGAGATACTTCTTGAGCATCTCTTCCTTTAAGTAGTCTCCCTCTTCCTTGATTTTTTGAAATATCTTGACGTTGGTCACGATGGCTTTACCGGGGATGTTACTTGCGTAATCATTCCCCTTTTGGAGCGGCGTCGCCCGTGACTTCCAAGAACTGCTTGGAGTCAACCGACCCCAACTTTTCCTTGACGACATTGAGTGACGTCAAGTACTTCCAAAAGTATTTAATACCCATGG
The DNA here is from genome assembly GCA_006535955.1 of Synchytrium endobioticum. Lineage (NCBI taxonomy): Eukaryota > Fungi > Chytridiomycota > Chytridiomycetes > Synchytriales > Synchytriaceae > Synchytrium > Synchytrium endobioticum. The sequence goes on along the minus strand of QEAN01000050.1, from coordinate 47,283 downwards.
ATGTTGATGGTGGAAACTAATGTGAGGAAATGATAGCATTAGTTACCAATGTGACTAAAACAGCTTCAAGATGGCAAATTGTCCCATTCAAAAGACTCTCATCATATCTATCACTTCCACCACCTCCAAACCTGCAGAATTCTTAACAAACGTACCAAGGGAAGTTACACACGAGCTTAGATTTCTAACCCTTTGGAGTGACTTGGGGGTATCTCTATGATTTAAAGATACGGGTTAGAAATTCTAGTGCAACTGATTGCAAACCTCCGAAATGATACTTACATTTTTCCTTTTTCTTCTTTGTTTTACTGGTTTTTTTTTGACTTCTTACCTACAGGGACTTTATATACAAATGAATTATCTATGGTTTGGGGATTCGGCTTGCTGATGAGCAGCTTCTAGCGTTGCGTGCTTTATAGAGTCAATCAAGATGGCGGATTCCGCAGAAAGTCTTAGTTCAAGGAATCGATTTCGTAAAATGCTGTTGGATGATACTGGTTCACCGGCAGAGATATCTAGGGTCATTGCATATTGCATCAATGTTAGACAAAACAGACAGATGCGAGCTACATCATGACCATGACCACGACCACGATGTGATGACGGAAAGCCAGGGATGAGAC
>QEAN01000050.1:35797-46323 GCA_006535955.1 Synchytrium endobioticum | reverse complement strand
CCAACTTATATAGTGAAGAATAAAATCGCGCCAGGCCTATCATTTATAGGGCCATATTTGGATTTACCATTGGTTTTAGGCATCCGGATGAAAAATCTTGTGCCCCTGCGCCAGAAGTACCGCTATTGTTTCTTAACGCTCTAATGACTGCAGAGATAGCCCGCATCACCAAGGTGGAGCACCTTGCCTGCCCCCTTTTGCAACGCGTAACCTAATGACACGTGTTCTCGAAAATCCATAGATAGCTGGAATCCTCGTACGACCCGGCCCCTCGTTCTTGTCGCTCACTCAACGTGATGTCCTAGCGGTGAGAGTTGGAGTAAATTATGTTTTTTCTGAAACGCATCAAGATTTTGCTGAATCACACAAAAAGGCGAAATGCACGTCCTGGTACATGTATGACACTGTTCCCCTAGGTATGTCTCCTGAATGACACTCTTGCAGCGTGGCGAGAAGTGCAAGAAGATGTCTTTAGACGTCCCAGAGATGCGGACACATCCAGTGTGCATTGCATAATGACAGGACTAGTCAAAAAATAAGACATCCAACAAAATTATTCATTCACTCGTCTTTAACAACCTTAACAAAGTCTCCATGCCACTTTCCTAGAATTGGAACAAAATTATTCACTTTGATCTCGCATTATGCTCCTAAATACTGCAAAAAGTACCACTCTGTTCATATTCTTCAGTTCTGTCTCAATCTTTCCGAAGAACCATCACCACGACGCGCATCACGAGATGCCGAGCCAATACGTGCCTGCCCCTCCAGAGCTGTCGGTAAGACCACGATCTGAAAAGACTGACTCTGCCCGTGGTGTAGCGGACTGCCCAACCGAAGTGGAGGCAGGGTTGGGAATATGGGCAGACGCAACTACCCGAGGCTGAAGGTTTGCGATTGTAATGTTCGAATACCAATTAGAATAATGGCAAGAGACGGAAACATACTAATAAAATCGTGTGACTATCCATTTCATCCACTCTGTCCCAAATGAGATCGGATAGAAATTTGTCCGAATCGGTTTTAGGATCAATTACGGCTTCATGATTCAAGAGTACCCATTCTATCAAATCCTTTGTGAGGTCGGTCAAGATGCTCAAGTTGCTACATATGCAAAGATATGAGAATCGAAGCTGGGAACAATAGGGTGTATGCGATGTGACTCACAGTTCGTAGTAGTACATTTCCTCATCATTTATGGGGCCACTATATACGCACGATATGTTCAGTAGCGGTACACAGTATCCAGTTGATACGACTTACCAGACGACCCACGGAACCCAAGTGCGGCAGCTTCCATGGACATCCTGAGCATAGACAGAAACGTGAGAACCGCACGACATAACCATACATGTGCATACTTACCGACAGGATAGAAACCTGAGTAACTGAAGACAATGGAGATTTCTTGGACTCCTTTAACTCAGTGAGTCTCTATCGGAAATTAGAGGCGTCAGTACTGCTCTGGAGTGATTTGCAAGGACTTTCTTCATCATACATGCTTCATGCGTTCGATCTCATACTCCAGGTCCTCGTTCACCTGAGGTAACGCAACTTCTCCCGAATCGCGCAAACCACAGACTTTAAAAACTGCAGGGACCACGAAAGCCTTGATCCTGTCCGCATACAGCAGCTGTAGATCTTCAACCTGAAGTAGAACCGAGTTCAAAGAGCCATATGACATCGGTTGCGCGACGTGCGTGCGTTGAGAATGGTTGACCTACCCGGGGGACGTTGCGATTTGAGAATGGTAGGTGCAGGTTCTCGAGAGCTTCCCTAAGAATCACAATAGCAGCAGGTAAGTCGATGAAGCAGAAACACAATTTCAAATGGGCGGGTGCATACCAGTGGCATTCCAGCATTTCCAAGGACATTTCATTTGACGGTGTTGTCATCAGATCTTCAAAGGTAAATTCAACTTCGTCTGGAATGACATATGGCATCAGGTGTTTCAGGGTTTCGTCGTCCCACAACTATCATGGTTTGGCGTGGAAAGTTATAAACAAAATCAACGAAACGACGAGCGGATGCGATCAGTATACCCAATCTGCTAGTATACCACGCATCCATGAACAGTCAGATTCACGTTTGTCTATAATCTATTTAAGGGTGTGAACCATATATTTTGATTCAGGTGTTTGCGGTTGAGCGAGTTCGCATCTCCTTTCACGTAGCAACCTGACGGAATTGCGCAGCTGCTCTTTGGTCAGAGGTGCCTAACTTGGCCGCAGTATCAGAAAAAGGAGCACTGAAATGCATAAAGTACGACAGCACAGGAGATGACAGAGTGATGGAGACTGACAACAGAATGCTTATCCACTTGGATGATAGCAGCTTGATAGGGAAGAGCATAGCGGATATCGGGATGAATGGAAATGGTTACGATGCTGCTAGTTTTTTTGTTGGAGCGAACGAAGACTCTGCTTCGACGTGGTGCCTGCTTTGACAGGTGTCTGATAGAAAATCCAAACGCGAGGTCGCAGGCGACAAAAACGACGCGTCCAGAGGCAACCCGAAACTCACCTGGCATACAACATGACTGGCTTCATTTTGCCACTGAAGGTGGTACACTAAGAACCTTAATGAATTTATTATATGCTTTGTGTGCATTTGTATCCTCTGACCTCATCTGCCAAGTCTGTCACTCCAATTTCGACCTTTTAGAAGCACACTCATTCTCAAGTTTAGGGATCCAGTCGCAGGAACCCCTCGTGTCCAAAACCCCTAAACTGTCAGCACGATCACGATCTGTCAGGTATGCCAAAGTAGTCAGATCATCAGACGACGCAGAAAACGGAGGAGGAACGCTATTCCCTCTCCACTTTCCGAGGTCGTCAGAAACGTCTAAGGCCTATCGTTTTCAATATTCGGTGAGTACAAGCCGGAATGCCAGAGCGCCGACTGGGAATGGAGATACAGGAAGAGGGGGAAACATACCGGATCAGCGTAACGTTCACGGCTTGTGTACGCGACCAATTCAGCTAGCCCCTCCTGAATGTTTTTCAAATGGAACTCCTCGAAAGCCTCAGGAGGTTTGATGGCTTCATGATGCAATCTTCTTGCAACTGCACGAGCTATCAATGCACTTTTTGCATGGACTAACCCATAAAAACTCCTAAAATGAGACGCTGAGTATTGGAAGTGGTGGCCATGGCGTTCATACAAAATGACGTACTGTTGGTAGGCAAGAACATCCATTAGTCCGTCTACATCATCACAGTCCCTAGAGGACAGCGGGTACGTTCAGCAGCTGAAGCGTATCGCAGTGACCCGACTCACATTGGGACATTGAGAAGATCCTTGTGACGCGAATCGTCGAATCCAGCTGGAAGAGACATGTAGTCCGTCCAAACTTTGGCTTTCTAAACGAGGGCAGAAATGGTAGGCCCTCATATGCATGAAAACGTACACGTGCAGACCTACAGACAGGATAGCGGCCTGAGTGAGGGATGACAATGGGGATTCCTTCGATGCTTGAAGATAACGAATTCTCTATTGTTTGTGAAAATGAGTCAGTAATCGAGTGCGCAGGGCGCCATCATACCTCATCGATACGAGTTTTCTCTAAAGTCAAGACATCAGTGACAGCGGCCAGTGGCCAGGAGGCGGCATCTGCTTGTCCCCGCTGGTTCGGACTATTGACAGATCCAAAAACTGCGTTACAGGCGATAGCTTTGATCCTTTCAGTATACTCCTCTTGGCGATCCTGAACCTGGACTTTTACAATGTTGAAAGAGCTGTCCCTTGAAGCTTATCAACCTCATACCCGTCGAAGGTGGCGATTCCGATGACCGTCTGGTGTTGTGAGCAGGTTCTCAAAGGCTTCCCTAGGAGCCAGCAATAGCAATTGGTGATTTGAGGGAGAAAAAAATTTCCGGTACGTGAGTACATACCAGCGGTATTCCAAGTGCTCCGGAGACATTTCATCTGTTGGGTTCCGCTCGACATCCGTCTCAGTAAAAGGGACACCGTATGGTATCACGGTTGGCAAAATAGAAGGGACGAGAGACTCTTCATACACCTATCATGTTTCAGCACTAGTGTCAATGAGATCATTCACAAGAACTGAGCGCGGATTAAATCTGCATACCTCCTCGAGTGGTTTGCTTGATCCGACATCGATCCACTGGAACACTTCCGCCAACTGTTGAGCTGGACCCAAGTCCTAAAACGCTGTGAATTGATGTTATGTCGGGTACCTGCGGATGCGAGATTTCCCAATAGATGATTTACCTTTTGGCTGAGTTCGTATCTGCGTTGACGTAGCGCTCTGGAATAACGAGAGTATACACCTATGTCGACGGGAGGCGCCTACACAATAACAGCATTGGTGATATTGAATGTGAGCACGAGGAAGGTTACAATTGGATGTAATGAAAAAGTGTGGCCAAATATCTTCCCTCATTACTTACACCACCAGAGAAAGCGTTATCATTCGTCACGGAGGGAGGTGACCACAAGACAAGTTCTGACGAGCCATCATTGCCAGGCAACTAAAGTATAACCGCATCATGAGACCCCATGATGAAAAGTTGGACGCTTGATGAAAATTTGTGTGGTCACCTAGCCCTGCCTCAATGAACGCAAGACTTACAGGAACCGAAGATGTATCATGAGTATCACCAACCTCCACATAATCCTCGATAAGCACCGGTAAAGGTGACGATAAGACAAGAGCTGACAAAGTGATGAGGACTAGCACCAACATGGTTATTCGCGAGTTCACTAATGATAGCTGCATAGAAAAGTACATCTCGTGTCCTGATGGATGCAACAAAGTTTTGCTTCGTAATAATTTGTTTATCGATATCATGAATGATTTTGACATGTCCACGTGAACTCGTGTCGCAAATTTTGAGGCTGCGGATCGTGGACCTGTGTAGACTTGACGGGTGATGAAGCCACGTTACCGTAGTCGTGATATAGTTCCTTTCTGTGTGCTGCTGCGGGCAACTACGCATACGAGAAGTAAACTAACCGCATATGACCGTCAACCAAACTTCGCAATGAGATTGCCGTGAAGGAGTTAAGAGAGAGTTAGGATTTTAGAATGTGCATAAATAGCAAGATCTCATCAGACTCTCCTTTTAAAAGTTCACATTCATTTACTTCATCGTGTGGTCATTGACTAACAAGCCTGACTTATTGACCCGTGATGTAAACGGCCATACCAATGTGCATCGCGCCAACCTTGAACTATGTCGAAGAAGAGGGCAATGCTCCCGTTATCCCTCGAATGCATACCGCATCAACAAGGCGTCTATATAGACTATCAGATGAAGGCATATGTTATAGGGCATATGGGTAGATTATCCCAGAAAGGCGAATTCAGCAAAAATTCCAGGCAGGTCATGATTTACATAATTCGACAAGCTGTACGGTTATGAACGACATGAAGTCGCTCCCATCGAAGTGTACCTAAGTGACTTGTCCCCTAGACTGACTATCGATGATAAATTCTATGGGACTGACAAACTCAAGTCATTCAATGGTGTTTGGATCCACCCTTCGCGTCTGTCTGGTGTTGTGTGGCACAACTGGTTGTGGTGATAAACTGCTTGTACCGATAATATTACTGCGTATTACTCAATACAAGCTTGACAACATCTCAACAGATGGGAAGCCAGATTCGTACTTAGAATGGAAAGTCAATGATCTAGCCAGAGGCCATGGAATTTGCTGACTTGTATCTGATAAAGAAAACAGGTCATACTCTTCCTATACGGAAGAAATGTTGGACCTGGCTGCGTGTCCAGCACGGTGTGTATCAAACACTGGAAGGTTGTGTAAGCTTACGACGAAGAGTTGAAACATTTAAGGAGAATTAAATGCAACTCTTCGCCTTTATACACCACACAACCCGTCAAGCGTTTGGTGGCTAAGGGGGTCTAGAACTATCGCCACCCGGACCTGTTTGGACAAGTTCCTGTCCGAACGATCGCTTGGCAGTGTCATCGTGTGATGACACAACCGTCACGTTTGTGACATGTTATACATGATCCAAGAGTTAAAGCATTTGAGGTCGAAGTCTCCAATAACTCTTGGGATTTATATCACGTAACAAACACGTTCAAGATAATAATGGACGCGTTTGAGGATAGCTTCTAGTCAGCGAAGTATCCGATTGTCGCGTAATCGTGACAGCAACCATACCCAGCATTCAGCAAATTCCTGAAAGGCGCGATCAGGACGAGGCAGGAACGGGCTGACATGTGGATTGTACACAATCCCAATCATCCTGCTTTGGTATGTTGTCGCTTATTGCTCCTGTCGGAACGTGATGTTATATGCTGCGTCCAGCCATTAGTCCAGCGATAGCCATATTATTAACATTACAATACGTGTGTCACAACCAATTGTGCCACACAACACCAAACAACGCGAAGGTTGGATACCAACATAATCTATATCTGTCAATCTATATAACAGGTGTCTAGGCACTTCTCATTCACTTTCACGTCACTAACGCGACACATCACATAAGCACCACGCATAGTCATATCTCAACAAATGAAAAGGCAACGAAAACAGTACAAGTCGTTGATATGATTATAAATGTTATCTTACAATCCCATCGAACTTAATGACCAATTGATTTGGAGCTACCAGCTCCACGACTGTCACGTCTTCCAGCACCATCGTGTGAAAGACTATTACGACTACTACCAGGGGAACCAGGGGCGGAACTACCAACATGATTATCACCAGTGAAAGTATTGAAATGGCCGCTACCGCTGTCAGCACGACCGACTCTGGCAGTTGGAGCCTCCCAGTCATACGTTTCCCGATTCGGGAAACATCTTTCTCCATGTAGGCGTTCGATTGCATCATTATAAGCTTCGCAAAGTACTGGAAAGACCCCGCGAAGTTCATCAGTAACATGGCGAAATTGTCCAGAATTTTCAGAGTGTCTGTAGAGATGGCTTGCCATAATATAATAGACTTTCGCTCCAACTTCCAATACTTCAAGTTCCATGCCTGGTCGTGGTGGTAACATGAACATCTCCCACGAATAATCTGATGTTCTCAGAAGGTTGAATGTGCGTTCCAGATCAGATTGCTGCATTGTCCAGGAGAGTTAGTTGAAGCTGGCGACAATCAACTCAGGCTCCTTACCTCTTCTTGCCATATACCTTGTTGAACCTAGTGATGTCCAGTGATCAACACGGAGAAACAACCAGGGCCAACACAAATACCTTTTGAAACTCGCGCTCTACTATGTTTTTGAATTCCATAGAACACCATCATCACTCCGAATCCAAATAAGGAGCGTGAACCACACCAATAGCAACGCATACGGTAATAGTTTCCAGCCTCACACTCGGAGTATTCATTTCTGCCATGAAATTGGGCCAGGGGATACCGTGGGCGATGATAGAATAGTAATTTGCCAAGCCATAGTGTTCTGTTGCCCTCTTTTCGGCTGCCTCTGAGGCCAGCTCCAACTGTTTTCGTTCCGCTGCGGTCAGATCAAGACCATCAGCCGTTCGAAATGCATAAGCTTGCGCGCTCCAGACTTGGCAGGATTTTGCCAATAGAACGTTCAGTTTTCTACATTGGTGCGGGTAACGAGGTGATGAGGCACGAGCTTCCATTTATGATTCATGGTTATCGTACTTGACATATAGTAGAAACAGAGGTGACATCCACTCATCATACTCAACTTGTGACGAAATGTACGCATTATGCTGATCTATGTACTGGTGGTATACTTCATATTCCAAACGACGTAACATTCCGTCCTCCTGCAGATTACAGTAAGTCGCGTCAGGGCAGCAGAATGAAGAACGACCGCAGCAAACCAGACGTCCATTTTTACCTGACATGACAAGTAGTTCAAGGCCCTTGCCACCTCCCGCTCCTCGCCCTCCTTTTCTTGGAAACGGAAGAGATCTCTATGATCCATATGGCTGTCCTACAAGCGATTAGAGGCCACGTCATTGTCAACTGAAGAAATTAACGTCGCAGTAAATCAGAAGTAGATGAAATACATTGGTCAGAGATCCCAGATTTCCATTCCACTCGACCTAACGAAGTTGACTGTTGAAGGATATCATGCTCCACTGCCTCAATATCATGTTAACGACGCACCACTTCTGCGTCCAAGGACTCCAATGCCTTCGGGTACCAGTTGTCAGGCGCCGCAGGACAACCCGCAGCATCAGCATGCTTGAATGATCCAACCAGGAGCAGCAATAGCACGGCAATGATGTTCGTGGACATGTTGTGATGTAAAGATTCACGACCTGGTGGTTACGGGAATAGAGACGTTAGACATCGTCTGCATAAAGTCCACCACATCAATAATATTCGGTAACAATGGCATATGAACTTACTTGTGGTCCTCAGTCTCTTGTCGGATGTGAGGTTGACAGGTGAAGAAGAAACGACAGACGAGCCAATCTAGATTGTTTGCAAGCATTAGATCATGTGGGGATGCTGTCAAATGCGGCCCAACTCACGATAACCGTAGTCTCTTCCCTCCGGATTGGCTCACCCCAGTCCAATCTCTCGGTTTTTTTTTCCTGGAGATGGGAGACTCACTTGACGTGTCGCCGACACTGCCACCATTATTATCATAGTGTTGCAGTGGCTTCAGCATCGTCAACATCCAGACTACTTGGCTCGACCATCTGACCCTACAACAACATTTGCGTGAAACAAGGAAGTCTGAACGAGGCAATGCCGAGACACCGCGAAACGGGACTAAGTTCAATTTATTTGATGGTCGAAATATGATTGGATGGGCGTTGACACCACCTAAACCCGTATTTGCGTTCTTTCCGGCTGTTGATTGGCCCTATTACCACCAATGGGGTTATTGTCTTTAAAATATATTGAGTTGCCATCAGGTTAGAGCGCAATCGTCTAGTCGTCCTCCATTTTATATGAGACAAGGGTATCAACTTTGTGTAAGGTCGTTGAGAATCCACGCAGTCGAACCATTTCAGCATTCTTCGTAATGAGTTTCGCATCAGAGTCAACCCATTCTGGTGGAACTTCAGCGTCCTTGTCTGTATATGCTAGGACATTAAATGCACCTGGATGTTGTTTCGAGTGGGCTGGCTAATTAGAAGCGAAAAAGCAAACATCCGTCCTTTGAAATACAACAACGGGACTTACATGGCTCATTCAACGTTGGCAAGAAAGTGACTGACGACGTAATTTGTCTCATTACACGTTGTATTTCAGCATGTATTTCCTTCTCTGTCTTGACTTTGCTTGTTCGGCTAGGTAGTTGGCGGATGAGTGACACGGAGTGATCATACACGTTGCTGGCCTACCTTCTGCCAGCTGATGATGCGGAATTCTCCTTATTGGTCGTAGTACGATCTTCCCCTTCGTTTTCCACCTCCATATTGAATTGCCACCGTTCCAGGACTTCTCTCGTGTCCCTTGAGCTGATGACGAGGACTAGTTTACATATTGTTTTGGCAAGTATCCACTCTAAGCACCAGACTGACGTGTTAGATTTGTGATGAACCTGTATCTTGACATCGAGTCGATATTAGCGTACTTTGCACTTGTAGCAGTATATGCTTGATGTATTTCTCAAGCGACGGATCGGCAGCGACAAATAACGAGAGACCGTATCGTTTGACCTGGTTGAAATCTAGTTTGTATTGTTGGTATGTCAATGAATGGCTGACGTTGAATGCACGACAGTTCTAACGGGATCATGAGAAGTTCTTGATACCTTCAGCGGGATAGATCCCCCGTTGATAGAGTATACTAGTTGATGCGACTATTCAGAATGTATTGCTCTCCCCTCCCCCCACCCCCACAGTGAATATCACCTGAGCCCATACCTGTTGATTGAATAATCTGATGCGCTCTAGTTTGAATGGTCAGTCACGGTTTCGTAAAAGTGAGTAAGAGAGGGACAGGATACTGACCAAAGTACTCGACGACTATCTGTGACGAACCTTTCAGTGTTATTTGTTGACTCTTTTGTATGGTAGCGGACATCTTTGCCTGGTGTTTGTCGGCAACAGGTTACATGCGCTTGGGCTTGGGAATTGCCTTCGCGCCATGTCCCCACGTGCTACTCCACAAATTACGCGACAAGGCGTGTCTGTCGACCCACCATCATCAGCGAACTTGGCCATGCATAAGGCGTATCAGACTGATGAATTGCAAAAATGAACGTAGAGAACCCAATTCGTCGAATCGAATTCGAACATCGGCGGGTGCGACAGACGAAGTTGTTATAGTCGGGTTGATGTGGGCGATAGTAAGTTGATATGTATGTATCGCTGGATATGTTGCTCTCGGTATCAATATATTTTACAAAACACATGTGCTAGTGGTGGAGGGTTTTGCGGATGGCAGTGCAAGCTGTGAGGGTCACTGTTGTACAATGAGACAGACTTGACAACAATCAAGGGTATACAACACAAGTCGAGGGTGGAACTACCCTTGAGCAAGTAGTTAGATACTATGTGAGTATCTGGTGGGACTGTGGCTCCATATCGCATTGAGGCGATATGTCTAAAACTACAACACATTGAGGTGTTGTTACATAA
>QEAN01000050.1:9521-32074 GCA_006535955.1 Synchytrium endobioticum | reverse complement strand
GTGGTGTACCAAGTGAACACACAGATAGTCCAAGACAAATGCTACACATGCTCCGTCTTTCCCAATCCCACAGCCTTAGTCCGAATGAGAACCTCGTTCCTTGCACGGCGTTTGTAGTACATAATTACGAATGTGGCATAATCAAGTCGTCTTCCTCCTCGTAACAATCTCCATCCTCAATACATAGATCTCCCCCGTCACGAGGTACGTGTTGAGATGGGCGACACTTCTGGCACACCTCGCACACCTGACGTGGCTGAAACACTGTTTGATTGGGTGTAGAAAATGATTTGTATCCCAAACGTCTCTTCAATACATTCTTGACATGTCCGTACACAATAAGTACCGTTGGAAGACGTTCATCAACACCCAGAGGTCGGAAGGGAGGCTTTTGCGCCGCATGAAGGAAAAGTACGGTAGCGAGTTCACCGTGGTAATGGCGGACGGCAAGATATAAAACCTCTACCAAGACCGTGGAATGGCGCAGGTTCTTCCGTCGGAACCGCATGGCCTGCCACCTAATCGACGAGTTCCAAACGTCGAAACTCTGTTCAGACTGTGATGGTACCGTGGAACCATTCACATCACGCCCTTCCTCAAGACCCTGGAAACGCGCGCAAGGAGCTTACGAGAGAGTTCATGGCTTGCTGGGTACGTCGTCAACCTGTCATCATTATTTACACTTTATTGACTAAAACTTTATCTAGGTTGCACCAACCCAAACTGTGTCGAGCAAGCATGGAACCGTCGCAAGAGCCCCAATCAACCCACCTGCTGGAACCGCCGCTGCTGGAATCGTGATCAACTCAGCAGGTGTAACATGCTGCGAATCATTGAAAGCATGTTGGCTGGACTGGGTAGGCCGGTGGTGTTTAGAAGGACAGGCCACTAGTTAGGTCATAGTTTGTTTATTTTATCCGATTCAGTTTTCGCTGGATCGAAACATCAGTAATATACACAAGTCACATGACCATCTCATGCACTAAGCACAACACACACACAGCGCATAGATAATAGTGTCATTTTGGGTGGTGGCCGTTGCCGTTGACGGATTAATCCGCGTATTGGGTGAGTCAAGGTGCCCACCATGAGTCGTGTTTTCCGACAGAGCATCCATAGCCCGTTGGATTTCGGCAGCTAAATATGAACGCATCTGCTGAATTCGATTGGTATATCTCACCAGCAGACAGGTTCCAGGCCGAGTCTGATTTCCAACGCTATGTCGTTGATGGTCGCGTACCCTGTAAGTCGTGCAGTGAGTTCGAGGCAAAGTGCTCGTATATCGGTTTGATCTCGGGTTTATTCCATTCAATGACTTCAACTAGTATCATCAATGGAACCGATATTCACACAATCGAGACTCTCACAGTCGGACTTCCTGCAAGCATGGTTTGTCATCAACTTGCCCTAGACCCGTCACCCCCGGATCATCTTGACAAGACTATATAGGAATTTCGTCGATTTACAGCAAACACAAAGCGTAAATCAAGAGCAGTTTGTAGCCTTTTGTCATGTGTTGGCTATGAGGAGGAACGGGCGCACTTATCCTGCCAGTTTGCCATCCAGCCTACGCGAAAAGTTCTTGGCTGATGAGGTATGGAACAGTGATTGGTTCCGTTGGCAAGTAGTAGTTACATTTGCGTGGTAACTGTCTGCTTGTACGATCGGGATAGAGTTGTAAAGGGTTGGGGACGAATGCTGCTAAAGGTGTGCGCAATACTTGACCGCAATATTACTAGTTTTTGCCCGTCTGATTTCCGACTCAAATCACATGTACATGTCAGATTCGGAACCGGATCCTATGATAGTCCAATTAGAATCCGCCATATCTTCCGCTGACTCGCAGCTGAAATCTCTCCAAGTGGAACGTAATGACGCATCGGACAAGTTGGAGCAACTTCGATTAACACACGAGGAACTCGAAAGGCTAGTTGCTTCCAAAATTAGAGTGTTGAAGAGTCTGAAGGATGAACTCGAGAAGTTGAGAAGTCATAGCAGCGGTGAGAGTCAGGATGTACAGAGGCTGATGGAGAGGCTGAGAACAGATAAACAGAAACTGGAGGACAGGAAGAATGAGATATTGAGGAGCGTCGCTGGAGCCTCAGTTTAGGAGGTTTTTGTGCCTCCGTCCAAGGTTTAAGGATGCCTAGGGCCCTGTCGAGGGTTCCACTGATGTAGTCTATTACCCCTATTGTTCATAGTATAGCAACATCAGCACCGTAATTAACAGCGTCTGTAGATCCTGAACGAGCCATTGGTGTTGGAAGTTTAGGCAATGCAGCAGCGGCATCTCTGGTGATCGATTTCATTGTGTTGAGATGGGAGACACATTTGGCACACCTGACGGACGTGGCAGAAACAATGAGTATAACTGGATTGTCTCAGACCTTTCTCAATACAGTCTTTCCGACAACAATTTCTCAACGACATTAAGAAGACGCTAATAAAGAGATTACATTAACAAACTGAGCTAACAACTCAGCACATTGCACCACCAACAACTGCACCGGGCAACGTGGTCTGTCTGTCTGGTAAGTGCCTGTCGTCGTCATCTGCAATTGCCCACGCCCTCTTTGCTCATCTGCGTTGTCCCACGCTCATCAGATGCCTCCAAAGAAGAAAAGAGAGACGGATAATCCGCCCCGCCCTCGGACCCTCATCAGCCCTCTGCCCTCCTGCTGGCGGCCATTCTTGCAACGAAACATCCCTTTCCAAGGCTTTGCTCGGCGGGACGACCTACCATCGGCGTCTTCTGGACTACATTGCCAAGCCCCACAAGCTCGCTGACCACGCTACACATGCATTGAAACTGTATGTCCTCCGCCGCAATCCTCCCAACATCACCGAGAAGCACGTGGAGGACTTGCACTACCTGCTCAACAAGGGGCATACCAGATACTGGAAGAAAGCAGGATTGCGACTAGCCAGCAGAATGCTCCAATAGAATCTCTAATAGATTTGTGCATTATTTAAATGTGAATAGATTTTATCACATTAAAAACGGAAATCAGGGAGTGACGCAGGAGAAGACATACGCTGATATCATGAGCAACACGAGTTGAGCTTTTTGGCGACGTGGATAAGAAATATGGACAAAGTAGGGCAATGCGCAGTGAATAGACAGCCAAAGAATGTGGAGAGAGTCATGCTGACGGATTCTTGGATTGGGGTCCGCCCGGCTGACGGAGTGCATTTTGCAGCTGGAGCTGAAGGTGCGTAGTTGCATTACGTGATTCGCCACTTGAAAATGTAGGGCGCTAGTCCATCATGTATTCAATCGCGTTATTTATTCATTCCTGCCTCCTTTGCGACGTGAATGTCTATTGTCTTCTTATAGCAACTTGTTTTGCTCACCTTCGCTGTCGTCCTCATCCAAAAACCATTCGGGGAAGTGGTCGACGTTGTGGTGAGTAGACTCGGTTCAATGAGGATAGACCTATCATGCAAGAAGCCATCATGTGGAGGCAGATGCTATACGGCTCTATTCATCAGGCATACACAAGCCACATGCAAAGATGTCATTTGAAGGGAGCAGAGTGTTTGATGAAGTGGATACATCCAGTATACATACGACAGAGCTATTTAGGCAATCGATGCCTTCCAAGTCACTACTCTCTTCACTGCTGTATGGGGATGATGTTTGGTCAGAACGACTAAAGCAATCAACCTGTGCGGATGTCTCTGAAAAAAACTTGAACTTGACAGACGAGACGACACTAATCCAAGCATAAATCAATACAGGCACTACAAGATTCTTATTATTATTCCTTCATTAATTTATATCTTATATAATCCCCCTGTATCAGGAACCGAAGTAGGCAAACAGTACGTCACAATCACCACTTCGTGTAATATAGCTGGATGAGCATTTCTTAAACACCCTCCCTGTCAATATAGTGGGTGATGATGAACATCATGAGGAATTCGAATCTGCTGGTGGCTCTGGTGCATCCCTGACCTACCCAATACAAGTATGTATTGATCCGCACCACCTTGCTTTGCCACAGTGTCTTCTGTCTCTCACCACACTGTTGAATCCAGTGTTCTGCTCTCCGAAAGAACGGTTTTGTAGTATTGAAGGGTCGTCCGTGCAAGATTGTTGACATGTCTACTTCAAAGACTGGAAAACACGGTCACGCAAAGGTGCACCTAGTTGGTATTGATGTAAGCGGTCATTAGTCTGAAAGAGGGACTGAATCTACTTCGGAGCGTGTCTAATCTGCTCCGCACATGGTAGATCTTCACCAACAAGAAGCTCGAAGATTTGTCTCCATCCACTCATAACATGGATGTCCCTAACGTTTCTCGTAAGCATTCTCTGCAATACCATATACAGCATCCATCTACGCAATGATGTCGGACGTGATCTGTCAACTCACGCACAATCTCTCTACAGGTATCGAATTCCAACTACTTGACATTGACGATGATTTCCTTTCAATGATGACCCCTGATGGATCTACAAAAGATGACGTTAAAGTACCTGAAGGTGATTTGGGTGAGCAATTAAAGACTGCCTTTGCTGAAGGAAAGGAGTTATTGGTTACTGTCATCAGTGCCATGGGCGAGGAAGCGGCTATCTCGTTCAAAGGTATGTGTATATGGGAGTATGATGATGTTTTCGGGGGAAGGGGGAAAACGGCGTCAAACCGTCCTAGGGCTAACATACTCATCCAACCTTAGAGGCACCTAAAGGCAACAATTAAAAGCATATCCTATTTTGTGACTTTAGCTGTAATATCCCATCCTCTTGATCTCGATCTCCTATGTAGTCATGAACTTGCTTGTTCTATTGCTTGTACTTACTAAGTTGTCGTTGGTCATTGCCGACTCTGAGGATAAATACACAGGGCATTAGAAGTCTAGTCCGCAGTTGCCTGCGTTGTCGTCGGTTGCGCGAAACTGTGGGACGAAAGCGTCATCAATAATTTTAGTGTCCGCGTTCATTCTTGGGACGTACTACTAGCTGTTACTTGAGACGCAGTATTCCTCAATGTTGTTAAAGTCCACCTTGGACGCGACATATATATGAAATAATGTTCTTCTCTGCTCTGACAATACTAAGGGATGATAAGTTCATTATACTGATATCTATACAATTTCGTTTCACTTTCAACTACATACTATTATGGGTCTAGGTCTTGCTCTCTTCAACATATCTAGTTTTTAATCTCATCTAATAAACACCTTCACCACAATCTCCGACATCTACAGCCAATCTCTTAACCACACTTTGCACACTTTCCTTCAACTTTACAACATTACACTTCAGCCCATGGAATCTCAAACTAACTTTTGTAATTCGACTTTCTGCATCTAATCTATATAAAAGCTCTGTCAGGGACTCTGATGGGATGATCATCGTGGTATCGACACCATTCGAGAATGCAGATGATGACGATTCGGAGTCCGATGCATCAGAATCAAAGAACCTGGTTTGTGTCGTGTTTGCAATGGATGTCAGACGTGACAGGTAGATTTTCAGATGGTGGATATGCGGGACGCAACGAAGAATTTGCTTTGTGATTTCAGTCAATTCAGAGTACGAAGTTAGGATTATACCGACAATCAGATATTTTAGGGATCCGAGTTTGCATCGCAAGTTTGTGTTTGCAAGGGTGTACGTCGGTAACTATACCAGAGTGTGCAGATGGTGTCAGTCATGACATTTGGGAGGGGAATGAGACATGCTGCATTGCTAGTAAAGACTGACCCTTTTCCAGAACTCCACGCCAACATAACAAGGCAGCCGAACCACCTGCAACCCGCTCCTGGATTTACACAACAAGTCAAGCATGACTTCATTATTCTTGCTTATGTCTGAATCCTCCATGATCCCTCTATTGGTGCTGTTGATATCAATCATGAATGGAGTGAAGAGCGTGTTGCTGTTGTTGAGGGGCGGGAGCAGCAACATGTGTCCGGTATGTAGCTCTTGGAGGGATGGGAATTTAGATATGTCTTCCCATATTTGCGATGTGCTGTATATCTCACTGCCGGAATCGCTATCGGCAGGGAGGAAGGGGCTTGGCTCGATTTTCGGGGGCAGGACTATACGGCATTCGATATGGAGGACTTTGAGGTTAAGATCTATGAGTGGTGATAACGAGTTTGGGAAGATACGGGCGTAGAGAAAGCGGGAGCGCGCGTTTCCTGTTTGAGAAATGTTTGGGCCTATTCAGTGACAGTCACCAGTCAGCTTGACATGGCAACGTACCCATGGATACGATGGAGGGACGTACCCTTGATGTAGAGTTTGGCCAAATTCGTGAACTCACACAGTGCGCTCAAATCGTGGCTGGTAATGATTGGCAACGTTCTTATGACATCGAATCGAAGGCATCTTATCAATGCCTTGAGACTGGGCGGAATAGATTTCAGCAGTTCTGGATCCAAAGTCGTGAAGGTCAAGGACGATACCCTTGTTGTGTCGATGAGGTTTGACAATACACGAGCCTGCAGCTGTAGTTGGAGCGGTGGCGGGGAGAAGAGGGAATGGAGAGACGTGGTGTCGATGATTGGATTTCGATCGAAAAACCGGAGCGTACGACATGATACTTTGAGGGTTCTGTTTGGAATTCGTTCCGTTACGCGGGGCATGATGAGGGCTTCCAGCAAGTCCTTTTCATGCTATTGGCGTATGATGGTGTATGATGGTGAGGGGCGATCGTTGTGTTGCGATTCGGGGGGGGGGAGGGAAGTGAACACACCTTGATGACGAGGCATGGATGGACCCGAAATCGCAGTTCGACACCGTACGAGCAGCAGGACGCACCGAATGTGTTACCTATTGCATTGTTTGTCTAATGAGTGGGGCAGCACATGGCATCCAAACTCGATGATAGGCATCCATACATAATCGCAACTTGTCACACAAGACCCTTGCCGATGTATCGTGAGCAGATGCGGTAGCGAGCACAGAGGGGCCTCCAACACCGCTCCATATATCGATGCTGAGACTCAATTTGATAGTTTTTGACAGGATACCGTACAATGCCTTGTTCACCAGCGGGCCTGCGACGTAGTACGGCCTGGGACCAGAATAGCTGAATATCAGACGGATGAGCTCCTCGGGGAGTGCTAGCAAGCGGAACTTTGGTTCATTTGTCATCTCTCTTCTATTCATGCTATGCCCGATATGGCCCGCTCCATTATTATCCAATGCAAGACAAATCGCTCTGGGTTGGGTAGCAACGGAAGATGCATAGGTGCCATACGAGACCATTGCTATATATACATATACCATTGCAATCATAATGAAGCATCGGTACCATCGTGTCCTGTCACCGATTACCGTAATCCAGTGATGGCCAACACGCGTTTCATGCATCTTTCCATAGATTTTATGCGTAAAGCCACGGAAATATGCTGGATTTGGCTCCTTTGCACCGGGTTCTCCTACGCTCGTCCTAACGCTCCTCGGATTTATTTTCTTGCTCAATCGCCTCCATCACCAAATGGGGAAGAGTTTGGCTTGGAAAAGGGATACATGCGTGTCTTAAGTATACTGGCGCCTCGTGTCTCGAAGCCCAGCCCTTCTCCTCCATTCTTTGTCGTGGAATTCCGACCCCCTTGCCAGAAAAAAAGATGCCACCAACTTTCAACTACAATACGGTCTTTTTATTTATGAGATATTTCATGGCTTCGGATATGTCTGTGGATGTTAAGCTTCAAGATAATGTTAACTGAACTTGATAAGAAACGTGCTACTTTAGCTTTAAATGCAATGTGGCTTGCTTTAGCCAAACTGCATTCGCGTTACTTGCAGCGCATTCAATACAGAGAGTAACGGACTCTGTTCTGGCACGGCCATATCAGGTCTAACCTCGAAATCGAAAGACACATTAAAGTGCCAACGCACTGCTACTCCACCCTGATTCCAGCCCGGATCACTGCATGCTCTGGTAGCAGCCCGCGCAACCAAACGAAGCGACAGTCGGTCTTGTATCTCAGAATGAGCATTTCAAAGGACATTTCCACTTTGCGTTCGTAGCGCCACTGCCCACGTTGGGCCGAACGCAAACAAAGGTACCAAGCACAATACATCATGGCAGACGCTACGGACAGCAGCAACATCATGTCGCGCTCCAGGACGTCACTCGGGGCCGTCTCATCATCGCAAATAGCCCTCAGCAACGATCGGCGAGCATCCCACGTCACAGCACCCCCCAACATGGACGAGCCGTCATCCTCCAGTACCCTGAACGATGCCGCAAACGCCAGTCCAGGCAAAACCGCATCCTCGTTTTCCCTGGGCGGAAGCACCTCCTATGGCGCGCCAGCCAGGAAAGCAGCCACATCCGTCGCACTCTCGAATGCACCCACGACCATCCCGCACACGATCGATACGGCGTCTGAGTTGCGTGGCAACGCCGAGTCGCTCATGGCTGGCGGCAGCAATGATGTCGCATTGAGCAGCAATGACGCCGGATCCAAGACGTCGCTAGTTGCCAAAACAGTGGTCATCCATGGCTCCCGCACGGCCTTGGCGCCTGACCGCGCAAATCGCGCCGGCAGTGCCCACGCAGCCCCTGGAATCGATTTTGAGCAAGATGGTGCGGAATGGAGAGACGGAGAGAGGCGGATCATTTCTGAAGACCCGCATTTCAATCCTGCGCCTGTTGCACCGCTCGTGGACCTGTGTCTGCATTCCGTGGTGCAGAATTTTGAAGGCACGTTGCACGTTTTACGCTCCTGGGCTCGCGTTGGCGTTGGCGTTGGCGTTGTCGTTGGCGGACTCGACTAACCCGTGTTGTTCCCAATAGCCAAACCGAGACTGGATAAAGTCCCGCAAAAATACCGCCAACGGCTTCTAGAAGCCATATCGCTCGAACTCCCACTGACCCTGGCTGCGCCGCTTATATCTGAAGAATCATACTGGGGGCGACGCGCACGCCATGTCTTCAAGACCATCCCGGCATTACGATACCATGGCAATTCATGGAAGCGACTCTTTTTCGAGCTGTATGTACGCGAACAGATTGAGAACTTTGTACCGTCCGTATCGTTGCCGGCCGGCCCCGCACTAGGGGCGACAGACGAGAAACCGCGGACGGTCGACAACGGCGCGACAGCCGCAATCGAACCAAATCTGGTCCGGCTGATGGAAGGCTCGGCGCCGTGGATCCAAAATTTGGAAATCCGGCAACTGAAGCCCAAGCCCCACGCCGACGGCAAGCGGGACGACGGCGTGGCATCGGAGCACCTAGACCTGAATGTCGTGTTCGCTGCCATCCCCGCGCTGCAGAGCCTGTCGCTCACATACGAGTACGCGCCGTGTTCCTGGCTGGCTCTGGTTCTGGTTCTGGCACAGACTGACACGGGAACTGATCTAGTGTCCGCGATATCGGGATGGGGTTCACGTGGTCTGCCTTTGGCATATCCCTCGTCGACTGCGAGCGCCTCGCTGCGGGGCTAAAGGGCAGGATGCGGTGTCTGCACACGCTCGTCCTCAGAACATCGCGGCTGGACGACCACCACGCGCGCATCCTGTGCCACGCGCTGCTTGACAGCACGCCCATCAAACATCTCGACCTGTCAAACAACAGGATCGGAGACGCCGGCGCACGCGGCCTCGCCAAGGTGCTAGCGTCGCAGCAAAACAGCGGACTGTGCGACCTGGTGCTGGGCAATAACCGCATTGGACAGATAGGCGCCCATTCGTTGGGCCGCTGCTTCACAAAGAATAGGACGCTCCAGAGTCTCAGTCTGCGCCTCAACAGGCTCGGGGATGTCGGTGCTGCCGACTTTTTGGATGCGCTGTGCCATGCGTACCACTATGCGAATCCGGAGGTGCCAGGCAGGCCGATGCTGGCCACGCTCGATATGTCAGGGAACGGGCTCGCCACGCTGGCGTTAGCCGCGTTGTGCACAATGGTTAAATCAAACGTCAGGTGTCTCAGGAGCGTGGATGTGTCTGCGAATTCGTTGGCGAGGCCCCTGAGTAAAGGTCACGATGAGGGGGTTATCATTACGGGGTCCAATGCTGCTCCGACTCCCAATGTGAATCCGGGTGCAGAGAATGCGACTGTGCACATGGGCATCAGTGCGCAGGCTGCAAAAGAGAAGCAGGAGTTGGAGGATGCTGGTAAACTGATTGTGGATGCAGTTTCGAAGAATCAGGTGAGTTTAGTGGTACAGCCATTATCAGTGTCAAGCCACCTTTCCCGGTTGCCAATACGTCGTTAATCTAGTACCTCACGCGACTGGATTTACGCGCTACCGAAATACCATCTACGTCTGTGCTGTCTGTCCAAGAAGTCATTGCTGAGAATGCTGCGACTGTATAACCCCTTCGCACTTTTTCCTGTGACGAAGACATCAGAGGGATGTACGCGTGCCGAATGTTATCGCGCTTTACCTATATAGTGATAAAAATGATAGTAATAGAAATGAATTAGATAGACTAATCTGAAGATTATGACTAGTGTCACAGACTGGACATCGTAAGCGTCCGTATGATCGGACGGTCACGTCAAAGTTGATGTGTGCAAGTGTATAAATAGTATGGACTTTGTGAAAGTAGATTTCTCAGTTCATAAACTTTCACGACAACCCGCAAATGAAGACGTTGTCTAGAGTAACGTTGACAACACCGGTGGTCACAGTCATCACCAAAGACGAGTTGTTACACTAGAGTGGTACTTTCTGTGGCGTTTAGGAGCATTATGCGTGATCAAAGTGCAAAACTTTGTTGCAATTCTAGGAAGGTGGTATGGAAACGTTGTCAAGATGGTTGGAAATGAGTTGGATGAATGATTTCTTTGGGTGTCTTATTTCCTGGTGTTACGAACGTTTGTATTTCCGTCATATATACAGTATAGATATTCGCTATCCCGCAATACCTGACCAGGCGAGGCAGTCTGTTTCTGAGATTGTAGCTATCGCAGCAGCATACGACATAGCCGGCAATGGGTCATCAGGGATATTACGTATCATCAAATTTTTGGCTGTTTTGAATTGGCATCAGTACCTCTTAAATTTTGGGACGCCACAAGTCCGTTCCCAATGTTGTCGCCCCCGCCCCCGCGTGACACCTGTCAAAGCGGACTCCACACTGAAACAGGCTTCTTTCCTCACGTTCCAACAAAGAAACTAGCAGTATCGTGACCATTTCCATCCATCCCGATATCCGCTATGCGCTTCCCTATCCAGCTGCCATCATCCAAGTGGATGAGCATTCTGTTGTCAGTCGCCATCACTCTTGTGTTCTCGTTACTAATCCCAGCCGGTTCTACGGGATTTCCTCGCCGAAATGCGAATAACCAAGCATCTTCCTCGGGGGAGGTACGTTTTGCACTCTAGTGCTCTTGTGTGGTCGGATGAACGTTTTTTTCCACTGTTTCATTGGGGTTTGAAAAACACCTGTTTCATTTGTGCTCATGCTGCGGCTATATTAGGCACATCCGACCACGGAGCAGCTGCGTCAGTGGATCTGGTTGTTACGTGAAAGGAGATTCAACCTCGCGGAACCGGAAACAAAAGAATCTTATGATATGGTTCAGGACCTTGCACGTATTATGGAAGAACGTGCATCTTTTCTTGTATCATGGCGTACTCAACAAGCATATACGGTATACTGATGGTATTCGCCCGCTTTTTCGTTGATTCGGTTTGTAATTTTCCACGCCAAACCATGAAAGACCTGGCTCAACGCTATCCTCGAACACTTGATGCCATATGTCATTCCAAATGAAGTTGGTTTAACCTTGCGCGATCTGCTGAAGTCACCGAAAGATGGAATGTCTCTGGACACGCTGATATGCCACTGGTATGCACCCGCACATTTGACATTGGGTTTCTGTTTCACTGACTTACCTGCGGCTATTGTGACTCTTAGGGAAGCTCTCAAGAACCTGCAACTGCAGTATGTTTCATTCGAACACAAGGATGTCGTCATCCCCCACGTAGGTCAACCGGAGGTCTTTACACATGCACGTCGCGCAACTGGTGTCACGTGGCTAATTCAACTCTGTACTACTTCAGGTTGCGAAGCTACTGCAGATGTACAGGAAAAGGATTCAGGCTGTCGTGAAAGCCACAGGCTTTGGAAACAGGGTAGGTCAGCGAGGCCCTCGAGTCAGTTTGTAGAAACACTTGTCCTCATACCGCGGCTACGCTAGACACCTCCGACCAAGGAGCAGCTGCTTCAGTGGATCTGGTTGTTACGTGAAAGGAGACACGAACTCTTGGTGAGGGAATGTACGGAACTTACGGACATCATGAATAGTTGTGTAAAATCTCCCGCATTTCGGCCGGAGATGATGGCCGACGAGGTATACTGATGACATTCGTTCACCGTCTTCTTGATTTGGTTTATACGGTCCACGCCAAACCATGATAGGTGTGGGATAATGAAATCCTCAAATCCATGTTGCCATATGTCATTCCAGATGAAGTTTATTTAACCTTTGATGATCTGATGGCCAAACCGGCAGATGGAATGTCTCTGGAAATGCTGGCATGCCACTGGTATGCACCCGCTCATTTGAAAGTGTGTTTCTGCTTCACCAATTTGCCTGCAACTGTTTTGACCCATAGGGAAGCTCTCGAGAACCTGCAACTGTGGGATACTAAATGTCGAGCCTATTCGTTTCACGTCCCCCGGGTAGGTCAACCATTCTCAACACATGCACACGTCACGCTACCGGTGTCACATGGCTCATTGAACTCTGTACTACTTTAGGTTCAAGATGTACAGTCGCAGTATACGGACAGTATAATGGCCCTTGAAGTACCCGCAGCTTTTGGCGAGAAGAAATCGCTTTGGCGCTATAACTTACAGGTATGATTCCGTCGTCTGTCAGATTAGTATCTTGTGTTCGAACACTTCAAATAACAATTGCACTCAAGGTTCCGGTAATCACGTCAGCGGATCTTCGCAGATGGGCGTTGAACTGACGAATATGAACAGAGGTACTTTCTGTGTCGTTTAAGAGCATTTTGCGAGATCAAAGCGAATAACTTTGTTGCAATTCTAGGAAGGTGGTATGGAAACGTTGTCAAGATGGTTGGAAATGAGTTGGTTAAATGATTTCTTTGGGTGTCTTATTTTCTGGTGTTACGAACGTTTGTATTTCCGTCATATATACAGTATAGACATTCGCTATCCCGCAATACCTGACCAGGCGAGGCAGTCTGTTTCTGAGATTGTAGTTATAGCAGCAGCATACGACATGTGTGTCAGAGACCCCGACACTCACACTCACGTGACATGTGTGTGGCGATGTGGCACTTAGTCTTCGATTGTATGATTTTCTACACAACAAGAATACACATCGCATCCATCCATCAATACAGCGTGCTCATCCAGCGATAGATACATATCAACTTACGATCGTCCACATCAACCCGACTACAACAATGTGGACCGGCAGTGAGACATCGATTTTTGGACTGTGAGGTAATATTCTACGGGGCTGGTTTATGAGGAGGGCTCGCCTTGCGGAAAAGTAGATGTGAGTGACCAAGGTGATTTTGATGATCGGAATAATACTAGGCAACAAATTTGTTCATTCATGCATTGGATTTGTTTTTAGTTTGCATAAATGATAAAACGATACAAATAATATGACCACATAACTACTTGCCTGTTCATTCATGCATTAAATTTGTTTTTAGTTTGCATGAATGACAGGCTTCCACATCATTCGAAGAAAATGGAATTGTCCGAAAGGTTTGGAACCAACACTAGTTAGAGATTACTTTCACTCAAAGTTCAACACAATTAATCCCCTTATACAGGGCATCCCACTCGCACTACCAACAATGTACCGCATTACCAGATACCGCCGCATCGTCGTCCCGTCACCACGCTGTACCAACCGCAACCGCAGCCACATGGGGCAAACATGCTGCCAGGTAGGGAGTCCTTGTGCAGATACATGTAATTTGTTGACTGTTATGCTCCTTGATGCGTCCACCTGCACTATAATACAGCACGTGTGATTCCTACGTCAATGAATAAGCAGGTCCTGCGGAGATCGAAGAAGATATGTGAGCTATCAGCTATCAGCCGATAGTTATATGTTTAGTTCAGTAACTTCAGGCAACAATTCCAATGGACTCAATCCATATGACAAAAGTACATTTCCATGACGTCAACAGCACTCGTGGGTGTTGTTCCCGGTACTGCCCAATTCTGGTACTTTGGGTAAGGAGGCCGGTCACGTTAACTGCATGCAAGGTGAATTTTAGGGGGCCTCGGGACGCGTAATTTTTGTCGCCCTCGCCCTCTGTCACGAAGGTGACACGTCGTGTGAGCACTACTCACACTTCCGTTGTCGTGTTTGGGGTGAGGGGTATATAATGAGCAAGAGTTGGATGCTTGACCCCTAAGTTCAAAAACTCTTGCTAAATAGATAATGCATGTATTAACATACATTATCAAAGGTATATTGAATGTATTCATTGAAATCTTGCTGAATAGATAATGCATGTATTAACATACATTATCAAAGTCTCTACACCCTCGCGTTGGGATTTTTTATCACCTTCTATAAGATACCTGTCAAAGCAGAGACCTTTAAAACTCCTTCCATCCACTGCTACAGCAAACCAAGCAGTATCGTGACCACTTCCATCCATCCCGATATCCGCTATGCTCTTCCCTATCAAGCTGCCATCATCCGAGTGGATGAGCATTCTGTTGTCAGTCTCGATCACTCTGTCATCTCTTGTGCTGTCGTCACCAATCCCAGCCGGTTCTACGGGATTTCCTCGCCGAAATGCGAATAACCAAGCATCTTCCTCGGGGGAGGTACGTTTTGCATTCTAGTGCTCTTTTCTGGTCGGATGGACGTTTTTTTCCACTGTTTCATCGGGGTTTAGAAAACGCCTGTTTCATTTGTACTGATGCTGCGGCTATATCAGGCACCTCCGACCACGGAGCAGCTGCGTCAGTGGATCTGGTTGTTACGTGAAAGGAGATTCAACCTCGCGGAACTGAAAACAGAAGAATCTTATGATATGGTTCAGAACCTTGCATCTTTGGAGGAGGAAAATGCATATTATATACCACCAAACCATGGCCGTTTCGCACAGCTGGTATTCTGATGCATGCGCTCGCCGTCTCGTTGATTTGGGTTATAAATTTTTACGCTAAACCGTGATAGCAAATGAGTGACCTTACCCTCAACCGGATGATGACATATGTCATTCCAGAGGGCATTCCCTTAATCTTTGACGATCTGATGAAGGAGCCGTCAAGGGACATGACCCCGGAAACGCTGAAATTTCACATGTATGTACCCGCACATTTGACGTCTGCTTCTGTTTTACTGACTTACCTGCGGCTGTTGTGACTCGTAGTGAAGCTCTCAAGAATCTGGACCAGCAGTATGCTCCATTCAGACACCATTCTGTCGTCATCCGCCCAGTAGGTCAACCAGAAGCCTTAATACATGCACGTCGCGTAACCGGTGTCACATAGTTCATTCAACTCTTTACTACTTCAGATTGCGACTCTACTGCAGAAGTATAGGGACAGGTTTCAGGATGTCGTGGAAGCCACATATTTGGAAACGGGGTTGGGAGAAGTTTCTTTACCTCAGGTCAGCGAGGCCCTGGAGTCTGTGCAAAAACACCTGTTACATTTGTCCTCATACCGCCGCCATGCTAGGCACCTCCAACCAAGGAGCAGCTGCCTCATTGTATCTGGTTGCTACGTAAAAGGAGAGCCCAACTCGCTCAACGAACTTTGAAGTGGGAATGTGACGAACTTGATTTTATTATAGAGACTCGTTTAAAGTCTCGTGCATATCAGCCGGGTATGCCGGCCGACGAGGTATACTGATGGTATTCGCTCGCCGTCTCGTTGATTTGGTTTATAAATTCCACGCCAAACCATGATAGGCCTGGCCCGATTTTATCCTCGAATCCATGTTGCCATATGTCATTCCAGATGAAGTTGGTTTAACCTTTGATGTTCTGATGGCGAAACCGACTGCTGGAATGGACCTGGAAATGCTGGCATACCACTGGTATGCACCCGCCCATTTGAAATTGTGTTTCTGCTTCACCAATTTCACCTGCAACTGTCGTGACTCATAGGGAAGCGCTGGAGAACTTACACGAACCTTTACGACTCGCCGGGCGCGACGTCCCCCGAGTAGGTCAACCATTCTCAACGCATGCACGTCTCACAACAGGTGTCACATGGCTCATTGAACTCTGTACTACTTTAGGTTGAAATATTACAGCGGCTGTATACGTACAGCATAGTGGCCGTTGCAGGACCCGCGGCTTTTGGCCAGAAGGAACCGTGTAGGCGTGATAACTTACTGGTATGTTTCCGTCACTTGTCAGATTGCTATCTGGTGTTCGAACACCCGCTAATACTATAATTGCAACCTTTAGGTTCCAGAAACCGCGTCAGCCGATATTCGCAACCCTGTCTCCACTCCGGCTGATCATTCCGCTGCAGCACGAGCGAAGTTACACTTTTCGAATCGTGGCCTTACCAGTAGCTCTGGGGTAGTCGCATCGGCTCGGACCCCGTGATGGATATCGGGATGATGATTATTCGAAAAAGCTGAGATTGAACAAGAATATGAACAGAGGTACTTTGTGTCGTTTAAGAGCATTATGCGAGATCATAGTTATGATAATTGGTATCATATATATATATATATATAATATCAATATGTAACGAATATACGCGAGATTGTTACGTAATACACCTACCGCGAGAGCATTGTTGTGCAAGCTGTGAGGGTCACTGTTGTACAATACATGGACACACAGACTTAACAACAATCAAGGGTAGACAACAACAAGTCGAGGGTGGAACTACACTTGAGCAAGGAGTTAGATACTGTGTGAGTATCTGGTGGGACTGTGGCTCCATATCACACTGAGGCGATATGTCTAAAACTACAACACATTGAGGTGTTGTTACACCATATATATATATATACATAATACGCAAGAGTTTTGACTGTTGCGGAAAAACAAACAAACACTTGCAGCTTTTCATACAACCCAGAAAGGATCCCCCTAATTGAAGTGTTCGTAACACGAAAGTCACAATGTGACAGCCTGTACCCATACTGTCAAACCCCCCCCCCCCCCGCTGAGTAATGAGCGTGGCGGGGATACATGATCACTTATATGCTTGAAGTAGACACAGTTCCACTACATATCGTGTATCTTTCAATACGTGATTTGACGCAAGGTTTTTCCTTGGAGACGAGACAGCTATATATCATTGTCATTAACACTTTGTACACTATCCCTCGCACGCACATATTGGATACTATGACAAGCCAAGGTCACTATAATACAATTACTTATATAGACCTACTTGCCTCCGTATGCATCGCTCAATCCCATCAATCAATGACAATGACTTCACGTCGCGTCCTCTTGCGAGCTGTGACACCAATCCGCCTTTCCTCCATTTCAAGGTCCACATCCATTATCGAATCGTCTACTAATCGTTTCTTACTCTTCCTAGAATCAAACTCGTCCAAGAACTCCACCTTGTATTCTTTTCGCTCAATCCAGAGATGCGAAGGAACTATATCCGATATCTCGAGCAGTAGACGTGTCTTGTACCTATATGTTTATGGAGAGAGAGTTCCTAGCTGTAGTCGAACTTCAAACAAAATTGATTAGCTACATGAACGTAAATTTGATATCAGGGACATCTCTAACATGACGTGGTGAGATAAAACAACGCCTTGCAAGCATGTGCAAAGAAGGGCAATTACCTGAATTTGTGGAATGACAGGGCGGGCCCTTTTCTCGTATACCGCGTTTCTCCAAAATGAGTCGAGTTCGATATAAGCATGTCACCCTTTTTTGCGGCTGATGTCGACTTCCTTGTTACATCACGGCGTGGAGCGAATATCATTGGACGCTTCCTGTCTGTGTTGCATGATGAAGTAGAACTGTCAGTAATGCAATATTCGAGAGCTCTGACCTATAGGGATGGCACCTTACCACCAATGGTACCAGCATAGAGTTGCACTTGGACAGAAGAGATACCACCATTTTTCGCTCTATTTTCTTGTTCCCTAACCATTTCCATTTCCTGCTCTGCACTAACAGTTCCTGGTTCTAAGGTTGTAAAGTATGGCGATGAGTCTGTGGAGAATTCATATCCAACTTCAAGTACTCACCTGGTGGAATTTTGACGACAGGCTCACCAAAATAAAATGCTTCTATACAAACAGGGTTGTTTAGCGCTGTTTTTGCGCCCGGACAAATCATTGCTGTCGTACCTACCTTCGAGGAAATCACTAATTCGTCGGCCATAAATATAAGCAGACTTGTATTCCTGCCTGCTGAACATTCTGCTCCTCTGCCTCTCTCCATCCACAAATCTATGACGTTGTTGTTGATGGATCATTAATCAACTGGCACATCACGCTGTTTGTCATATGATGCTTGGCGTTTTCTTGGCATACATTTGGCATTGGACATCCTGGCCGTCCAAGGGCGACTCCACTTCTTCGGGCAGTCGACATATCGAGATGTTCCATCTAAAACAAGCCCGTGGCGTTACTTATGGTATCAGATGCATGCAGTCATGTTGACGAGATGGGAACCAAATGTCACCCCACGTAACCTACTTTTTGCCAGCGATGGCTTCGATATAGCAAGAAATTTCGACTGAATCCGGATCATTCTTGGTTATTGTAAGTGTCTTCCACTCATGCGCCTCTTCGCCATCCACGTTGATCGTGCAGACAAAGTTGTCGATTCGCTGCGATCAGATGCTCGGTTGTCTGAGTTTGATGCACAGTCTAGAAGAAGATGGAGAGACGGGCCCGACTTACCATCTTCAGATAGCCGGGCCTATGATGGCAGAATGCTGTAGGTCGCAGTGGACGTGCTCGTTTTGGGCAGAATGACAGACAAGTCCAAGCGCTGCAGTGGTCCAAGCGGTAGATGGGAAGGAGAGCTAGAAATGGTGTTGATGTCGTATTTGGTCTAGTTCAACCTTGTTATCCTCACCTGTCTAGTCGGTGGATTTTACATCACAAGCTGTTTGCATATTCACCGTCAGTCACATTATACTCTATCGTGCAATAAGCAATCTAGCAGAAGGGGGAGCTGGGAGCTCTCCTGATTTGTTTGCCTTGTATTTAGATTGAGTACGGAGCACTTTGTTTGCCTTGTATTGTACAGTGCCCAACTGCCGCTCGAACCGCCCGACAACGAGGACATCAACAGCATTAATACGTTTATTTACTTTATAGATACGAAAATCTGTCTCATTGCACACTGGAGGGAGACATCATCATTATGATCATTATGTCTGGAAGTGTGACGATGAGCGAGATCATCAAGCAATACCAGATCAATGGTGTTGGTTGTGCCTGCAGTCGATTGTATATAACGTGAGCCATGTTAGACAATCACTCAGCAGCACGTACCGAGAACTACCGACCTCTAACGCGTCTCTACCCTTTTTGAATTCTCGCAATTCAATCAACTTTTCGTCTAAAGCTTTCACATCTTCCTCCTGGCGTTGCAATGATGATGAAGCGATAAAAAGAGTATGCTGCTTCCTTCTTATCCTTGTCTTCAATTCTTTGCTGGCATAGAGGGTTCGATGAATGGAAGCTAGTGTCGTTCGTAGTTTGGAACTGAGCAGCAGAAGCGAATGTTTGGCTTCACTTCGTTTCCGGTTCAATGGCGCTAGTGCCTGTCTCAAAAGGGGTTGGCTGTAAGCGGGCTGAATGTAGTTGAGGCCGCAAAATGTCGACGATTTCGATACTAATGGTCCATACACGACAGGCGATGCGGCTCGCATATCGATATGGGTAACCAACAAAGGTAATGCAGGTGCCGTACCTCATCCTGAGCCAGTAATCTTTCGGTTTGCTGCCGCTGCAGCTCGCGTGCTGCAATCAACTCTTGCATTTCGCTCATTATTCTGCTCAATGAGTCCATAATGTCTTGGATGTGAATGGGAGACAGTAGAGATTCACCGGGTGCCCTCGCCAGTGCCATCGTCCTGGGCTCTGTCATTCAGTGCCGGACTCCTGCCATCCTTATTCCGTGCTGATTATTTGCAGAGTGCAATCGTACGCTGCCGCCACCACTATTGCTAATTGTGTCAAGGACCTCGAGGAAGCCTCGCAGTGCATCGCATTTCTTTCATCTTTCATGCACATCTCGGTCAAGGTGTGACATCGTCCGTCTTGCTTCTGGGCCGGAACAGATGCCAATGGTTTATTAACACTTATTAATACTTACTAGACAGGCGCTGGCCAGGTATGTCTCCTCTCTGCTTGTTTCATCGATCATCATGCATCGTGACATTCACATCAATCCCAACCCAATAGACTATCACCACAGTGATCCGGTCCTCCGACACCATAGAGAGTGTCAAGGCCAAGATTCTGACATTTCAGCATGACTTGAATCAAGGCCTCGGTCAATGCAACCAAGCTTCGTCATCCATGGGTGCGTTGGACAGTAAACCCAATCCAGGCGGAGCAAGCGACAAGCGGGACACAAACGAAAACAGGAGTGCGAGTTCGACATCGAATAAGCCACCATTGTCTGCCATGTTCAATATCTTCGACTTTGAGGCAGGCATGATCTGCATATACCCCTCTGCACGCAAGCAACAGATTGTCGGTCTCTCACGTATCCCTTCACGATACAACAATAGGGTACAGCGAGACGCGTGCTTAGACCACAAGCATGGGCGTACTACTCAAGTGGTGCGGACGATGAACTGACACTACGAGAAAACCATGCCGCGTTTCATCGCATATGGCTGAAACCCAGAGTCCTCGTCAATGTAAAGAATGTAGATACTAGTACAACCATGTTAGGGTCCAAGGTGGATCTGCCTATTTATATTTCCGCTACGGCTTTGGGTAAATTGGGTCATCCAGAAGGTGAAGTCGTGTTGACGAGGGCCGCGCATACTCGGGGAATCATTCAGGTACTACTGCACATGTGCCGTTCTTAACGTCGGTCGCTTGAGCCGATTGATAATCCAGGCCACTAATTGGCATATTGCCATATCGTAGATGATGCCAACACTTGCATCTTGTTCAATAGCAGAGATGACCGCTGCTGCTCACATAAATCAAACGCAATGGCTTCAACTATACGTCAACCAAAATAGAGAAATCACTCGTAAAATTGTCTTAGATGCCGAAAAACGGGGAGTAAAAGGCCTCTTCGTCACTGTAGATGCCCCTCAACTGGGTCGACGAGAGAAAGATATGAGAACAAAATTTGTAGATGATGTACCCGATGTGCAAGAAGAGGAATCCGTGAATCGGAACCAAGGAGCGGCCAGAGCCATCTCTTCATTCATAGACCCATCATTGAACTGGGATGACATTCCATGGTTCAAATCCATTACGACGATGCCAATTGCTTTAAAGGGTGTACAATCCGGTGAAGATGCAGTCTTGGCTGCGCAAGCTGGTGTGAATGCTATAGTAGTATCCAATCACGGTGGTAGACAATTAGACACTGGTAGATCTGGTATCGAGATATTACCAGAAGTAACCAAAGCACTAGCAGACGCGGGTCTAGATGGGAAACTAGAAATTTACGTCGATGGTGGATTTAGGAGAGGCACCGATATCTTCAAAGCCTTAGCTTTAGGTGCTAAGGGTATTGGTATGGGTAGACCGTTCCTATATGCTATGAGTTCATATGGTCAAGCTGGCGTTGAAAGAGCCCTGGACTTGTTGAGAGATGAATTGGAAATGTGTATGAGGTTGATGGGTACACCTACTATCGCTGATATCAAACCAGCTAGCGTGTTGATTAAGAATCTGGACAATCATACTGGCGCTCCAAGAGATATATTAGCTGACACTGTTTACGATCCGCTGAAGGCGATGCTATAATTCTGGTCGCATGGCGAGTAGCTTTTTCCGCAACTGCAGTGTTTTTCGACGTCATGGGACGACACTCAAGGGAGATTCATACCGTATACACCGTCAATGTTTTGTTTGCCCTATGTTTCTTAGTTCTATCTAGTTCAAACAGCAAAATGTAACATGTGTCTAAGCACTGCTCATTCACTTCCCCGTCACTTACCGCCATTATATGAGCACCACGCATAATCATATCTCCACAACAACTACGGTGTAAAATTTGCTAACTCTCTTATATACGAGTCATTAACGGACCCCCTATCTGGACTGCTCTTGTCCAAAGTTGCACAAGAGCAGTGTGACCAGTGTCACGAGAGTGACACGTCGTGTGAGCAATACTCACACGTCCGTTAACGTGTTTGGGGCGAGGGGTATACAAAGGGCAAGAGTTGGATGCTTGACCCCTAAGTTCAAAAACTCTTGCATAAATAGATAATGTGTAACAACACCTCAATGTGTTGTAGTTTTAGACATATCGCCTCAGTGCGATATGGAGCCACAGTCCCACCAGATACTCACACAGTATCTAACTCCTTGCTCAAGTGTAGTTCCACCCTCGACTTGTGTTGTCTACCCTTGATTGTTGTCAAGTCTGTGTCATGTATTCTACAACAGTGACCCTCACAGCTTGCACAACAATGCTCTCGCGGTAGGTGTATTACGTAACAATCTCGCGTAGATTCGTTACAT